>ANSM01002972.1:0-13875 GCA_000347735.1 Cercospora canescens BHU | reverse complement strand
CGGAGCGGGAGTAGCGCTGCCCAGGAGCGTCGCGGTGCCGGTAGGCAGGGGTCATCGGAGTGCCAGCCTGCCGGGTGTGGGCGATAAGATCATGGCCAGCATCACAGTGCAGAGCATTGCCGAGGAGAGCGTGCCGAGTTCTCCGCCTGAACTGAGCTACTCAAAGTCATCGAAGAGCAGCTCCTCGCTCACTTCGGACGACGAATTATGTGTCAATGGCCAAGAAGGCGGTCTGTCCAAGCACGGGCACTTTGAAGAAGTTGTGCTGGAGGAAGAAGGCGGCAGTGACGACAGGGAGGACAGCAATCTCCCGCCAGATTCCAGACCAACACTCCGCCGCCCACCTCCCAAATCCCTGACCACAGGCGTCGTTCCACGCAGACGCAGTGGAACCAGCCCACCTCCGCGGCCATTGACGAATGGCGTCCGACAAGCCAAATACCCATCTCTGCAAGGCGCCGTGACTGGTGCACTGCGCGATCAGAGCCTCAACCTGCCTCACGGCCGGAGCATGCAGCGCGCAGTATCTAGTCCGACTTTGACACACATGCACCACCAGGTTCACCGCTTCCCCTCGCGCTCGCCGAGCCCGAACAAAGTCTACGCGCAGAACAGTCACTGCAGCTCGACACAAACCATAGCCGGCTCAACACCGAAGGCATCCTACGAATCGCAAGGGTCAGCTTCGCGGCGGCCTTCGTGGCAGCCGAGCAGGAGAAGCACCAAGGAGCTGGAAGCAGAGTACAACGACGAGGACGAAGATGTACCCGAAGACGCCATTTTGGAAAACGTGCCCATCTCACCGCTGCCAGGACACTACGCTGTTCCGCTCTCGCCGAACCCATTGCCCACCGGCCATCGATCTACAACTCCTAGTCCGAACCGAAGACCAGGCCCACACGCGAACATGCACTCTGCGAATATACCCAAGGGTGCGAAACGCCCCAATGGCATGCCTCGCTCGCCAAAATACCCCCATCGACCCAGAATGCCTCACGCCAACACCACAGCAGCCATCCCGATGGATCCGAGAAGTCGAAAGTTTAGGAGCAAATCGTGGACAGAGGATCTGAACTACGAGGCGAGGGAGCTGTCGCAGAAGTTGGAAGCATACGCCGAACGCCTGTCGCAGGAGAAGAAGAGCGCACCAAATTCTGGAACAAATAGTGCGGCGAGCAGTCCGCCACGATCGAGCTGGTCGAAGCCATCGGAGAAGAGATCGAGCCATACAGGCATTCCGAGCATTCCGAGTGGATTGCCACCTTTACAGAAAGGGAACATCATGATCGATCCACTGCCCATCAGCAAAGAAAAGGAGGCTGTGCTCAGCAGAACCCGTCCGTCGTGGTTGCCTCCCAAAGACCCGCAAGAAGAGAAGAAGCATTTGAAAGAATTTCAACAGATGATGGCGAGAGCCGCAGAGGCAGAGAAGAAGCGTGCATTGAAAGAGCAAAGTAATCGCGAAGGGAAGGAAGAAATGCAAGGCAGTATTGCACGAATATGGGAGCAACATGTCCTACCACACTGGGACGCCGTCGTGAAAGAGCCGCGCACTAGAGAACTTTGGTGGAGAGGTGTGACCCCAAGCGCCAGAGGAGAGGTTTGGTCTAAGGCCATCGGTAATGAGCTCGAGCTCTCCACTGCCAGCTTCGAGGCTGCCCTTGCAAGAGCACACGCGCTGGAAGCGAAGATTGCGGACATGACCGAAGACGAAAAGGCTGACTCGAAGGAAGCTGCCTGGATGGACGCCATCGCACGAGATGTGCCCAACACCTTTCCGGACCTCAAAGTGTATCAAGATTCACGCGGAACTCTGCATCGAAGCCTGTCGGATGTATTGAAGGCATATACGATGTACCGCAGTGATGTGGGATATGTGTACGGAACGCACCTCGTGGCTGGCATCGTTTGTCTGCAACTCCCGGCCGCCAAAGCCTTTGTGCTCCTGGCAAATATGCTCAACCGACCCCTCCCGCTGGCTTTCCTGGTCCACGACCAGCCAGCCATGGGGAGGGCCTACGACCTGACATTGCAAACGCTGAAATACAAATATACTCGCCTCCACGATCACCTCACTTCACCGCAACTGGACATCAAGCCGGAAGATTTTCTCGATCCCATCTATCGCTGCCTCTTCGCATACAATCTCTCCGCCGAACACGTGTCCCGCATCTGGGATATTTTCGTCTTCGAAGGTGATCGAGCCCTAGTTCGTGCCGCAGTTGCGGTTCTGGCGCAACTGGAGAGCAAACTCTATGGGTCGAGAGAAGAGGTGTTGCAGCTGATTGGGTGGATGAATCTGGAAAGATGGCCTGTCGCCGCCGAAGATGGGTTCATTGAGGCTATGCGCGAGGCGGGCAAGGTGGATCGAAGGGAAAGCGCTTAGTGGGCTGCTGGTATTGCTAGAAGAGAAGGCAGTCGAAATGGAAGCAAAGGGAATCGATACGGGAGCTTGGTATGGAGGAAGAGGCATGCGGCCCTGATGAGTGAGGATTTCTGGGCCGCTCCACCTTCCAGCCCCTCCTCTGACAACGCGGAATTCTGCGACACTGGAGCATCCTCCCAGGTCAAGGGAGAAGTGCATCCACGATCCACACCCGCGCCTCCTCTCGTCGTCAAATTTTCTGCGAGTAGAAAGAGCTTCGAGCTCGCAGATTCTGGTTTCGGAGAGGAAAGGAGTGTCGGACCAGGTTTTACCTCAATTTCTTCTTTTTGGGAAGTCCTTTGGAAAGTTTGGTGTATTTTCATCGCCTTCACCTGCTTACATCTGCTGCTTTGCTTTGTTGGAAAGAGGACGAAAGTTGGATCCCTCTCGACATTTTCTTTTTCCGCTGAAACAGAGAGCTTGGAAATGCGAATGCATATACTTCCTGCATGCAAAGCGAGGAGGGAAGATGAGAAATGGGGTACCGCCCATTCGCTTCCTCTTCGAGCGCATAATAATTTCTGGAACTCGGAAGCGGAGATGGAGATGCGAGTTTGGACGTGTCTTCTTTACGTTTCCCAGCTTCCGCACTTCTTGGAGCCCGGCTGTTACGACAAGCGAGCAAGCGCATGCATCGGCTTTTGAGTCTTTTGTCTTGGACTTGAGATTGACTCGAGTAATTTTTTTGTTCTCTCTTTCGTTTGCAAAGCCCCCCGGAGAGCTTGAGTCACTCACGGAGTTTTCTTCATCACTCGCATTACTCATCATGGAAACGGGACTTATGGGATTCACGGCCTCTGTGGAATATTTTCTTGGGAGGGCTGTTGCGTGAGGACGAAGAGAGGAAAAGAATATTGTTTAGTTTGTAAGAAGAGTGGAGAGGATCGCGGGATGAGAGGGGAGGAGTATGGAAGCATTCCTACCTGAGAGGAGAAATCGAGGGAGGGGAAAGGGTACACATACGTATTGTATAGAATGAACATTCGAACAATCTGTTCTGTACCTTCTTCACTTTCGACATTGTCGAAGGAGATTCATAGTTCGTGCCTACTTGTACCGTGCACCTGCCCGGTACACTTCGCGCTACCTCCTACCGACACTCTGTATGGTTTACCCCTTGCCTACTTATTTCCTTGTACTGAAAGACTAATTGCCCTGCTTCGAAACATGCCGTCGCAAGCGTTAACATTGTTTCATTATGTAGTCTAACTTTTGTTCGTTCGCTATCACCTCTGTCGAAGTCTTGAATGCATCTAGCGTGAGAGTTTCGATCATTGATCTTGTGCCTTTGGCCTCAAGACACAGGAATGGGGAGTGTCGGTGCGCAGGTCGTGGTAGAAAAGAAGATGGGGAAACAGGAATAGTGAGCATGGGTTGGTGAAAGTCCTGATTCGAATCACATTTCCGAATTGGTTGAGGGACCAGCGAGCAAGGGATGGGACTTCATCGTAACTTAGTTAACGTTAGTGGTTGTTGCAACTTCGGACTACGCTAGCTTGGCTTCCCTGGCTTGCGTCAGAGCGAGCTTCGGACTCCTCCTCTGCAACAACGGGACTATCTGCACATTACATGTACCTGAAGACGCCGCTGTGAGAGCTTTACGTGCTGGCTTCAGTGGGCTGTGCGCATCTCGTATGCCATCGGGAATGCGTTGAGTGTCATCAGCTCCACAGTCGCGATTAGAATTGTGGCCTTTACCTACCAGAGATAAGCAGGACGAGCAATATGGACGATCTCGATGCCCTGATCGAAGAAGCGCTGCAGTCAAAGAGTGGGCAGATCATGGTGCCAGACGGCGCAGAGCTCTTATTTCCAGCGAGCATGGGTCCGAGGCTCTATATCGTCCGGGATAAAAACCAGATCCTTAAGGCTGGGTCAAGCGTCGAGATGTGTGAGGCGGAGGCAATGCGCTTTGTCGCTCGCAATACCGACGTTCCAGTGCCTGAAGTCATCGATGCTTATGTTCAGGAGGGCAACGGGTACATCCTCATGAGCAAACTGGATGGCGAACGGCTTGGCAATGTCTGGAAGAAATTGGATTCTGCACAGAAAACGAAAGTGATCGCTCAATTGCGCACTTATATGCAACAGCTCGGCTCTTTAACTGGAGACTTCTATGGTTCACTTTGGCAGAACCCAAGCAAGGATATCTGGTTCATGCATCTGCCATGCAAGCCCGGGAAAGTTTCATATGGGCCGTATATTTCTCGGCAGCAGTACAACGAGGGTCTTGTGAGGGCATTGAGAAACTCCAGACCATGCGGACTCCTGACGGAAGAGGATGAAACTCTAGCCAGCGAAATCTTAAAAGAGACAGACGAGCGCAAGGTCTTCTCCCACGGAGACTTGCATCTCAGGAATATTCTTGTGTGCCCTAATACGGCCTGTGTGACAGGTTTTGTAGACTGGGAAGCTGCAGGATTCAGTATACCGGGCAGGGAATATTTCGAAGCAAAGACGCGTGCTCGAAATGACGCTTGGAAAGAAGCCCTTGATGAGATCTTTGAGCCTAGCGAGCGGGCGCATTACGCCCTGATGCAGAAAATGGACAACGCCTTGATACGCCACACCTTTATATAGGAGCGCAACGAGCCTACTGCTCTTACGCATTGGTCTCAGTCCATCTTGGGCCAACGGTTCGCGCTACTACTTCCGCGGGTTGTCCCACGAGGCCAGAGATCCAATCAGACGTGCCAGAAGGCACTAATTCCTCTGCCTCCAGAGCTATAATAGCCCTCAACACCCAATCCTGGCACCTCTTCACGCCATCCCGAGGGGCAGGCTCTTCTTGTATGGTCCTTATCGCCTGTCGAGACTGCTCCCTGGTCAAAAGACAGACCTCAAATGAGCCCTCTGAGCTTCTGCTCCGGACCAATACTCCGGAACGCAGGTCGAATTGATAGATCGAGTTTTGATTATCTATCATCAAAACATGTAGCAGGACCCCATGAGTTTCTCCCGGTGCATGAATAGCTAGCCCCCAGTGCGATCGATTATTGGGGTTCGTTCCCAAACCATACACAACTATAGAGAGTTTGTAGCTGGTCATGATTTCTGCACGCGGTCAGCAGCATGTTTCGGCAATATATGGAGCCACTTGCATTGGTGGGATCAAGATTCTTTGTTTAAAATGTTCGATGATTTATGCTCCTCGCAATTCGTCTTGTTGACCAGATGTTTGGAGTTTGCATTGCGAGAATCGATCCATATTCATACCTGGACATATCAACACCCATGGTCTTCCGTCGGAGAGCGTCGCTAAGGACGCTGGACGGCTCGAGTGCACGACGAGCCTATCGCTGATGTTCGGCTCCATGCATGAGACTACGTGCATCAGCGCTCTACCCAGAGTCAGTGCTGTTTGCATCGTATCCAATGTAGTCAAGGCGCAGCGCCTATCTCATTGAGCTGAGCAGCATTGAGCGAGAAGCAGAACCAATGGTAATGAGCAGGTGGCCCAACAAGAATTCAAGTATGGGACATTTCAACTGTGCCTTAGCTTAATCTGGAAATCTAAGTGCCCATGGCAGCCAGAGACTGGTGAAAGCTTTGCTAACGAGCAAGTCTGCGCCGCTTCCTTGCCCGTGAACGCCAAGGCACGCAAGGTGTTCTGCTTACGACTCTAAGATCGGGACATGTTCGGCAACATCGAGTGGTTCCCATCACTTGATACACGTAGCCGCCCTATCGAGACATGCAAGAGGTGCTGTCACGACTCGCAGATGCGTATGTGCCGTCGGCTCGGACGCTTTGTACGTCCGTCGCAGCCGGAGCGAAGAGGCACAGCCTTTCTCACAAGTCTATAACCACCGCCGGTAGAAGAATTCATGACGAGATTGGGCATTTTTTACGTCTCTGATTTTGCATTACAAACTCAGAATCTGGCTCCAGATCGTCTTTCAGGTCGTCTTGAAGGTTGATCCTCGCGTAGCATCTCTCATAACTTCTCTCGACATATCGATGGATCTTTGCATGCTGTATCTTGGTGCATGTCATCGTCTGTGAGCTGGGTTGCAATCTCTACAATTCAGTAAATCTTCGCCATTACCTTCCAGGTATTTCAAACCCTCAACCCGACTGCTTTCATAAACTCTCCCGTATCCTTGCCACTTTCCAAGATCTCCAACTGGCTCTCCCTCGGTACAACAACCCCATACAAGCCCATGTAGCAATGCCCGACAGCCACATCATCATATCCTGCCTCTGACACGTACTCCAAGATCTCGGAAAAAGTCCGATCAACCACCTTCTCGGCTTCATCATCAAACGTTTCGACATCATCAAAGGCTCTTCCCTCAAGTCTCATCAACGTACAAGTTCCTCGCTTCTGGAAGAGCACGTCCAAAATGTGCTTGACTGTAAGACCGCCGGTTTCGTCCAGCACACTGTTCACTTCGCCGACAACCGTCTTATCCTGAAGGGCATTGTAGGCTGACCAGCGGACTGTCATAGTCGCGATGTAACATGGAGGCTTCGTGATGAGGTCTCTCGTGTACTGGTCCACAACGGATGCGCCTTGAGCCAGGATGTCCTTGAGACCGAGGTTCAGTCTCACCTTGACCGTTTTCCCAATCGCAAAGTACCAATCTGGGCGATCTCCGCAGTCTTTGTAGAATAGCGGGTGGAGCAGCGCTGGTCGTAGAACGATCATGCCATCCACGTTCGGCTCTTGCCGAGGGATTTGTCCCAGTCGGTTGCTTCTCGAGAGCATCATGTTCGAGCTTATTGGAGCGGAACGGAGAATGGGCGGAATACCATTGGGAGTCGGATAGGAGCCGTACGGAATGTACCAGAGTCGGTCGAGAAGCATTTTGCGGCGGAGAGTGGGAGACTTGGCGATGGTTTCGTTAAACTGGTGACAGACCAGGCGAGCTCCAGGGATTAGGTCGCCTGGAAGATTCGAGAGGATGGACTCGAGAAGTTCTGTGGTTTGGAGGGCTGCGGTCTTCGCGGGAGGGACGACTCGAGGCCTTGTGATCGACTCTTCTTCAGATCCTGTAGTTGCTATCACTTGTGGAGCATTTCGAGTTCGTCGAGAAAATATCTAGCTTCGAGTCAGCAGAAATAGGATCAGAATCGTGCGGGGCGACATACTTTGGAAAGGCCTGCAACCATTCGATCACGCTTGTTTGAAGACATGATTCTCGGCATATTGGTACTCAGTCTCCAAAATCCAAGTCGCTCCAAGGTCCATATCGAGTTTAAGATATGTGTGTGGTGTTGGTGGAGATGCGCCCGTCACTCACTCTCTCGACACTTCACTCGCTCTCGGAATCGCAATTCATTATTTGAAGCACATCACTCTTTCATCCAAAGCTCCCAATCAAAGAATAGGTCTTCCGGCGTCATGTCGAAGATTCGTATATCATCATCTCCTTGACCACAAGGCTCTTGCATCGATCCGCCTCTCCTCTTGGGTCTCTCGATCAAAGCGCTCCCCAAGGCATTCCACTTTCTCCACTCAGCGAGCAACCTCACCAGCGACTCGAGTAGCCTTGCAGTTCCTGTCCACAAACATCCGTTTCTCGTGGCGCGGAGGGCATCCAAACCATGTTGTTCCTGCTGACCAGTCTTCCTCAACAGGCTCGCACATCTCTGGATCAACATCGACTGCACCGCAGCCCGATCATGCAATCCTCCCCAGCCCTTCATCCTCGCCGCATTGCCCTCCATGATATCTTTGCAAGTAAATAACACATGGCAAAGGGTATCTCTTTGGGGAGGCATGTACGAGACGCCGTGGAGAGAAAGGTCACAGAGTCCGACGAAGTTGACAAGGAGCATTTCCAGGTCTTCCAAACGATTCTCTCCATAGGTGATGAGGAATCTGGTGCGCTCATCGCTCATCTGTTGATCTCGAGTCTTACTTGCAAGGCGGCCGATGACCTGGTCGGACAGATCAAGAAAATCCTGGGCGGAAATGCTAGACGATGCAGAAGCATCGGTCGTGGTGTGCGAGCTGTCCATGACGACGAAGAACATTGCAGCACCGACTAATGAGCAGTGAGAGCGATGCAGTTGAGCGCTGATCAGCTGCATGGTCGCAAAAATGAGTTCAGAATCATCTTCTCGGTGTGCTCGCACAGCATTCTGCAAATGTTCCTTGTCCTCTACGAATGCCCGTCTGTGCATCAGTACAGTATGCTCCAGTCCCGCTAGCGTGCGTGGGTTCGCTCTCATTCCAAATAGAGCGCTCAACTCTTGCGCTCGAACTTTCACGCTGTATACTGCATGACGTGCTGTAAGCGGTAATGAGCGCGAAGCCAGTAGCAAGGCTGCTCGACTGCGGACTTCATTGCAATGGGGTGCATTGGTTACCATCAAATTGTCGCTTTGGCCTTCCATCAATGTGTCGGCTGCCTGGGCTAGGGTCATTCTGGACCACAGTAGGAGATCCATGACCTGCTCTTCACCGATGGGCACATCATCTCGCAGGAATGTCTCCATCTCGTCTGCTGCCGCATCCAGTCGCAGTCCTCTGGCTAACTCGCAAATTGTATGTCGCAGCATCCGATTGATAACACTCTTCGTGGCAGTCGTCCGATCAATGGCGGCAAGACTAGGCCTGTATTCCAGGATCAATTCAAGTGCCAAGATCGCATACCTACTCGGAGACATGTCGAACAGCAAGTGGTGATACTCTCGGAATACAACTTGGTGCAGCAACGATTGCAATTGTCGTTCCTCAGATGTCGCTGCCGGTTTCGCGTCCATGGCCAGTGACGCCAGCACAGCGAGCAGCAAGCTGTTGGGCAGGAGGCAGTGATCGCTGGGAATATTCACCGAATTGTCGATACAGAGGCGGGAGAGTGTGGGTATATCAGGGAAGTACAGTCGATGCCACACAAGCCTGGGAAACAATCAGACAAGGTTTGCCATGGAGGTAATAGTTTATCTCACAATTTGTCCAGACTTTCCGCAGTCTCTGGTGTCAGTATACTCAGGAGTTGGCAGTCTCGTGATGGCAAGGTGCGAGAAAAGTCAACGCCAAAGTTTCGATCCCTAGCTAGTAAAGTCGAAAGCAGGTACGCTGGATCGAACATGGCGCGGGCTTTCTCCAAAGGTGCGGGCTGCTGCCCGCTGGTAGCGCCGTGAGTTGAATCAGTCGACCTCGGTTGAACAAGTAGAAAGTCATCGACAACAGCATCTGTTGCGGCGAGCGTCTCACCATGCTGATCGTCGTTGTTGACGAATGATTCTTCGGTGCGCGGCATGGCACTGAGCCTTACGGCCATCTTCATTGTGCCGCTCCGGCCACCAACAGCTGATGGTCGTCCAAGAGTAGTGTAGCCAACGACACATTCTAGTCCCCTGACCCTGCATCGCTCACACGACAATTCCGCAGATTGAGGTTGTCCAGTGGGAAGGGAAATGTCAGGTGGGAGGGAGCATTTGATTTTGCGAGCCCGACAATGCTGGCAGATGTATCTGGCGTAAGCTCCACGAGCCCGCTGTGGCGACATATTTGCATTTTCGATCGAGACATCTGGGAAGTATCCGACTGCGAGAGCGAGCGCAAGCGCAACTTATATGACAGCGCGAACGCAAGCTAAAGTGGTGCGCGCAACGTTGTTCCGCTGTGCCGCTGCCACATCGCGAATGCGAGCTGCATCATCCTGCAACGCCGTCCAGCTGACAGAAGGTCGCGAGTTCCTGCTAATGACAACAAACATTCGTCCGACTGACGAGTCTCGATTGTTTGGACTTTCCAACAATGGGCGCCCGGAGAAGAGCTCAATCGTTGCCCTCCGAGAACTCTTACGAGCTAGGATCTGTTGCCTCCGACGCATGCTCGATCAGCAAAGATCGTTTGCATCGACTACATATCAGGCAAGCAGTGCAGCCTTCCGAGACCGTTGTCAGAAATCCAGGATCTGGTTTCTTTCTCACTACCATTCGAGCCACTCGGTTTGTCCAACTGCTGTTGGGTCCAGCACTCATTGCCATCAACGCCATCCTCCTTGTACGATATAGAGCTCTCCATGATTCCTGTTCTTCGAGAGAGACAAGCCTCGACTGCCAGATTTATCGCAAAGCCGTGGGCGCCTTTGCATACTGTATATTTCCAGGATTTCTGGGCCTACTGCAAGCGAGCTGGTGCATGCGTGCAACGTATGAAGATCCATTGCCTTTGCATACTGTCATAGGCCTGGATAACATCGTTGCTGGCTTCTATATGGGAGGTGGTTGCGTGAGTGGTCGGTGAAAGCGATATGGCTGGGCAAAGCTGATGGTGTGCAGACGCTGGCGGCTTTGATCAATGGCTGGAAATGCACAGACTTGTGCCCGATCCTCTATGCAAGTATAGCACTCTTCTTCTCTGGTGTGCTGTTGTCATATAGCATGATTCCGGCCTGGATACATCTCCGATTACATGTAAAGCGACAAGAGTGAGTCGGATCCTCTCAAGTTGCAAAGTTCAGACGGTCCGCATCTCTAGTGTGGTTTGCCGCTTCACTGTCAGCGTACGAAGGCGGAAGGTCCAGCGCAACATCTGGTGCTCCATATGCGGGCGGGTAATCTTGGTATTCATCGGAGTCTGACCTTGGCGCGTCGTTGGGGCTAGCTTCCAGGTCGAGAGTAATGGTTATGTTCCTCATGGACATCCGAGACCCAGTGCCATGCTTGATGCAAATGGTGAGGAAGACCAACATCGTCGTGGCCCAAAGTCCAAGGATTACCCAGGCACAGATTTGGACGAGCATGGCAAAGAACAAGCTTGTACGAGACTTGGTGGTCCGAGAAAAAATTGCTCTTGTTCTGTGCTGCCTGCAACACAGATTTTCGATTTGACAGTAGTATCTTCGCAGCAACGACACAGTCCGCAAAGGAAGATACAAGCTGGTCAAGGTTGTCGCATGCGCGATTGTAGGCGCCGTATGTGCCCGCGCGGCAAATGTGGCACAGAAAGGAGCCTGAAACAGCAGCGGCGCAACACAAACACCAGCGGACAAAGACCTTGTGCGATGATGATGCCGTCCGGTACAAGGTAACAAGAAGGAAAATATGTTTTGGTGTTGCAGTGTTGAATAGCAAGCACCTTCCTTCCACACACGCAAGCACAACCGCCCGTACGTCACTGCAAGCTAGAGGTTGCAACTTCCCTTTTATTTCGACACGCGTCAAGCAGCTCGCGATACGCGTCGGCATCATTTACTGAGCGAGAGACTGGAGATACTGTACTGAGACGGGACCATCATGGCCTTGGCGACGTAGAAGATCCGCAACGAGGGAATGGAGACAGACGGTTTCCTACAACCGGCGTCCAGCTTCGCCAGACGGTCGACATTCGCGTCCATATCTCTTCGTTCGCTAGTAAATGGCAGTCTTTGTCGCTGTTGCTGCGCCGCATTTCGCAGACTACTCTTCTGGGTCCGAGCGTTGAAGCACCACTGCTGTGGCGAAGTCGAAATGTCGGGTACGGTGGTCGCGATGCCCACCTGCTAGCAAAGCATGACACGTCTTCCGCGTAAAGCACAGTGGAGTAGACGAGAAAATCTTTCCCGGCCTGGTCTGATCTCTTGTAATAAAGTCCATTCGCGATACAGAGGGGGCGTGAGGAGGGAAGTAAAATGCAGCTGATCCCATAGTCTGGGCCAACTCCTCTGCTTCGTCTCCTTATTGTTGTAGGCAATACAATCTTCCTTCGCCACCATCAGCAGCTGCCATGTCGACGGAAGCCGGATGTTGTGTGCGCCAGAGTCAGCAGCCACTTCCATGTCATGTTTGAGTTACCGGCCGTTAAGGAGAAGATAACGCCACTCGGAACACCTCATCGCGACCGCATCAATCCGCAAGAGGAGAGCGGCTGGAGAGGCCAATCCATTTCATTGAATTGTCAATCTCTCTATCTCGGCCGTATGTCCTCACGCTCAACCTCTGCGGGAGCGTGAGACACGCCGTTGGTGTAAACCTTGTATCGCAAAAGTGGGAGAAGAACGACTTGCGATGTGTGCGCCGTCTTTGCTGCGCTAACAGAGACATGCCCGTACAAATAAAAATGCCGCTTCTTCAACATGTGATCTGTGCCGTTCCTTGACAGATGTAGCCGTTCGCTACCAGTCCATCTTGTTGTCGCCACTCCGGAACTCCTCGCCAATGAATTCATACAGATAGATGCAGTGTTTATGTTCAAAAGTGTCGTCGTCGCTGACTCCTTCGTCGAGTCCTGTTCAGGCGGCCTACATCGACTTAGTTGTCTGCCGCCAATCGCGGTTTGAAGTGCTGAAACTCACCCGTCATCGGTCGATAGGCTTGCTCGAGCCGTCCTTGACATAGTACGATCCTTGTACTGCCTTGCTGATGCCCACGCCTAACCCCACTGCAACGCCAATGATGAACAAACCCAGCAGGAGCTTTGCGATCAGCTTGCTACGCTTGCTCAGCGCCGCCCATTTCTCCCGCACCGGAATGAAGACTTTGATGCCTTTCTGTTGCCTCCGCTGCTGTTTCTCTGCCATGTATTTCTGCTTCAGCGTCTGCTTGCTCGGCCACATGGTGTCTTCGGTGTGCTGCTCCACTCCAATGCGCTTGGAGAAGGGGTGTTCCTCGTCTGTGGAAGGGGTGAGAGGCGTGTCATTACCGGCTTCGAGGTCCTTCTCATAGACATTGAGATGCGTCTTCTTCTCCGAGGGGATCACTTCGTGTGAGGCGGGCGGGTGCGTGTAGAAAGGGGATTGCACGGGCACATTGTCGCCATACTGTTGTGCAAGTGAATCGTGTGAAGGCACAGGTGTCATGGCAGGCGAGTCGGTCAATGGCTCGTTCAGCAGTGGTGTGGATCGTTGGTGATCTGCCGTGGGAACAATCGAAGCTCCAAACGTGGTGGAAGAAGCCATGGCGGGGGGACTCGTGCAGCGGCGCGGGATTTGGGGGAGAGTTATGTTTCGCACAGCGTCGGCAGTGTGGTGTAATCAGGAGAGGTGATGTTGATCGGATGTTGGAGTTGAACGATCCGAGCAGGGAATTGCCCACGACGAGATTTCCTGGGTGGCAGGCTGTTGTGCAACCGGAGTACGGAAAGTCGTCTCAAAAGCACATGCGCAGTCAGGAGTCCCAATGCGCTGGGTCGTGGAAGGATGGAACCTGCAGGGCGGTGCGACGATGCAGGGTGGAGGCCAAGGGAGCGACGGCGATGCAGGTGGTGAAGGGTACGAAGCAAGCAGAGGTGTAGAGCAGAGCAGCGCAGAGCAGAGCAGGAGAGGAGCAGGGCAAGGATGAAGATGTTTCAGCGTGCATGGGACGAGGGCGATGCAGTGCCTGTGCCTGCCCAGAGCTCGCTCTTCTGCAAAAGCTAGAGTAGCCTTGCGCGGATCAGGAAAGTCGGCTCCAACGGGGGGCTGCTTTTTCGGCGTGCTCTGCACATCGTCGCACGCGCATCTGGCCAGCAGCATCAGCAGCCAGAGCAGGCGCCAGCAGAGACATGGCGGTGATGGCGCGGTGCAGCGCGA
>ANSM01002963.1:0-23351 GCA_000347735.1 Cercospora canescens BHU | reverse complement strand
CTTCTTCGCCAACAAAGCCGCGACCCCAGACACCAGGTCGCGCTGGCCTCTCGGAGCGACCGGGAGCTGGCAACATCGTGAAGAAGCCGTCCCCCAAAGCCGAGAAGACTGGTCGCCCACGCAGCACAACTATTGATGTGCCAGCAGCAACTACTTCTCCGCGCAAGCTCCGCATGCAATCGCCACAAAAGCTTCGTGAGCGTCTCCAAAACGAAAAATCCGCTATCGTAGCAGCCCAAAATTCGCTACAAGACGAGCTCAGTAAAATTGGCGACGAGCTTACCAGTACTCCATCGAGCCGCACCCCAGCCCACCGCAGCCGTACTATGGCCGCCGGACGTGGTTCCTTCTCACAAGGCACCTCAAACATGGACCTCGTGCAACGCGTCCTCAAACTCGAAGGCGCGGTCCCCAAGCAATTCGACGACTTGAACCATCGCATCAGCACCATCCAACACGACCTCACGTCTTCTCTGAGCGTTTCGGAAACGAAATGCAAGAAACTCGATGAGCTCTATCGCGAAGCGAATGGGGAGAACGAGGCGTTGTACTCGCGCTTCAATGATGAATTGGCTCGCGTGCTCAAGGCTGTCCGAGGTGGTGACGGGGTCGAAGAGCTGAAGCGGAAATTGAAAGAAGTTAGCGATGAGGCGGTCAAATTGCGGCGCGAGACGAGTCGGCTGAAGAGGGAGAATGTAGGGTTGAGGGCGCAGTTGAAGGAGTGATTCTCTCTTTTTCATCCTTTCCACTGCTGTTTGAGCATGATTGGCTTTTTTTTTGGTTCGGTTCGAGGGACTTTTCTATTGGCACATGTTGTGCTCATGAGAGGGGAGCGCACCGATACTTTGAACAGCATGATACTCCACGGCGGGCGAGAGGAATTGCATTGGAGTCGGTGATTTCTTGGTTTTAGGTCACGAGTGTAGCCGGCTTTGTCTAGAGTTGGGCCTACTAGAGTTTACTCGTGAAGTTCTCGCGACGGAATGAAATGGGGTGGAATGACTCTCGATGTTGTCGAGCTCAAAGCATCTGTGTCTCTCGATTCCGAGCGGTTTCTGTTACGACTTTTCTATTTGGTCTGCGACTCGTGTTACGAGTTTTATGCTTGTTGTGTTCTGTGATTCCTGTCTAGCCGTTTTACCAAGCTTGGTACTCCTCTTGGATTGAAGGTCGTTTGTGCACCTCTTTTTCTTTGGATGTTGCTTTCAAGGTGGGGCTGGATGTTTTTTTGGCTATGTGGTCTCTGCTGGGGATGAATTCTGCCGATAGTGGTTTTGGGGTTATGTTCCTGGAGGAGTGGGTGAGAATGATGGCGTTTGTGGTTGAGAGGTAGGGTCGCTGCTGTGTATTGGGAGAATTTGATGGAGCGTTCTGCTTTGAGGGGTTTTGGTCCTGGTATATGAGGCTTTGGAGAAGGGGATTGTGGTTTGTCAGAGGGGTTTTGGTTGTGCTTTGCGGTGGGTGGGGGCTGGAGGGGGTGGAGTGATTAGTGGAACATGGTGTAAGAGAATAGCTATATATTCGCCTGTATTCGATTTCCTATTGTGAAACGCGAATCGTATCTCCTTTAGCCAGTTCGTATAGCTGCGCTGTTACACATGGGAAGAGAAAATCCGCGTGTTTATGTGTGTGGGGATAGCAAAAGAATTTAGGGGCTGCGAACGGAGAGGATGTGGGGGAATTGGCCATTGTGGACTGCCTGTTGGTAGAATGGAATCGACTGAGGGAGATTTTTAAGGGCGATTAATGATTAGGCGTGGATGGCTATGAGGGGACGACTCGGAGTTCAGGAGCTTTTGAGTCGTCACTGATTCTTAGGCTAGCAATGCGATATATGTGGAAGATTGTACTACAACGTCCTCATAAACGCCTCATACTATGGTCGCTTAGCAGACTCTGAAAGTCCTCGGTAATTGCTAGAGTCCAATAATAGAGGTAGGCCTTGCGAGGGTGTTCGATGCTCTTTTGAGATCCTATTACTTCTCACAAACTTGAAATGCAAGGTTGAGCATTACGGAAGCACGCTGCTATTTGCATTACTTGCACTCTAGTCACGGAAAAGGAGGATTCAGGGTTCCCTTCCACGTGTCTGCATTTCCGACTTATCAGATCGCGAATAATATGGCCGCTAATGAATTCAGACGATCTTGCCTAGAGTGGGAGGTACGCAGGCCTTTTGATGTGACGCAGGTCACAGCCGGCGGGAATTGAATCAAAACAAAATCAGAATGCATTTCATTCGACTGCTTGAAAATCAAGCACCTATCTGTCCGCCATCCCGCTGTCTATTCGAATACTGCTCTTTGATAATCAAAATGGTTCCGCAACGCTCGTCAGTGTGCTTCTTGGCCCAACTACTGGTGCTGGCTTATGCCTAGGCTCCTCCTGGCCATGAGTACATTCCTCCGGGGCCCAATGATGGTCTGTCTGATTGCTCGTGTTGTGTGATGCTATGTTGACTGGATTCGTCTACAGTCCGCTCTCCGTGCCCGGGTATCAACTCAGCAGCAAATCACGGTAAGTTCCCGACACAAAAGCCCCAGCAGGCCTCGGAAGAGACTCTGAACGCAACAGGATTTATCCCACGTAGCGGGAAGAACATCACGCCCCTCCAAGTCGCCCAAGGACTCAAGGAGGGATTGAACGTGGGACTGGACTTTGGCCTTGTCGTCGGTCAAGGTGCAACAGTATCGAATCCTAATCCACTTGCTGGAACGTTCAATATGGACCAGTTGAGGGCTCACAACTTCCCCATTGAGCACGACGTCAGCCTGTCGCGCCAGGACTTCTATCAAGGAAATAACCTCAACTTCAATCAGGCTGTCTTCGATCAAGTGCTGGCTTTCTATGAGGGCATGGAACGCACGTCCATTCCTGTTGCGATGCACGCACAGTGGGCGCGTGTTCACACGCAACGACAACTGAATGGCGATCAACTCATTTATGGGCCTCGACAGCTCGTCCTTGGCCTTGTCGAGAGCAGTCTGTACATGAGTGTCATGGGGAACCCAATCACGGGCGACGCTCCCATCTCCTACGTCAGATCGTTCTTTGGTGAGCGTCGGATATCGCGATCAGTTCTCAAGTCCAGTGCTGACTAGTGCTTAGAACAAGAACGCCTTCCATACGAGTTGGGCTGGACTAAGCCTGTTGTCGAGACGAATTTTGCGACATTGGGAGCCATGGCTAACAGTCTGTTGCTGTCTGATCCAGGAGAGTTTGCTGATCAGTTCCCTGAGAATACGGGGGATTTGGTTCAAGACGTGTTCCAGCTCAGAGACCCGTTGACGGGGGTTCTTGTGAATTCGACTTGTGCTTTGCTGGGAAACTGCTAAGCTGTCGATGTGAACAGCACAGTGGAGTCGACGGTGAGTGAATAGGGAAAGAGGACGAATGATGTGTTGTGTTTATTTCCGACGCTCCGCTGTGCATGATCGTCCCGCTCACCTTCCGAATTCGATGAAGCGCACCTTTTGTGTTTGTCTTGTGTCCGAGCCTCACGACGCGCGCATTTCTGAAGGGCACATGTGTATGAAGGAACTATTCGCCAAGGCACGGGACTGAATCCATGGTTCCATTATGCTGGTATTCCCATCTGAGATATGGATGTCCATATCATTGTGTCATGCAGTCTTGACCTTTGCCTCATGCTCAGTCTTGTACAATTATTGCATGATTTTTGAATTGAAGTGGTAAGCGGTGCGCCAGCTACGGAAATAAGACCTCACCTTCCCACCTTGCTCGAGTCCACATCTATCTGTGAAGAGAGGAGTAATTTTCTTCTACCTCATAGAGCCGATTGCAGAGACTTTTAGCAAGATTACCGTAGCGATGTTTTCCAAGGAGCCCATCCCATTCAGTGAGCCACCGTGGCTCCTAAAGCATCCTTCACCGTACTACAAAGAATCACACTGGAAGTGGCAGCGATTCTGCCGTGCATTCATCGACGAACACTTCACGCCATTTGCGCTGCAATGGGAACGAGACGGCGAGGTGCCCTCGCACGTATATGGTAGGTATTTTTGGAAACGAGAAATCATATCATTCCCTGACTGTGACGATCTCCAGACACATTTGCGAAACACAACATGATGGTTCCCAACTTGCCAGCGCCGCTTCCGATCGAATGGCTGAAAAGTGTCGGTATTCATCACGTGGGTCCGGTCGCAGTTGAAGAATTTGATTACCTCCATGTGACTATCTACTCCGCGGAAATGATGCGTTGTGCCCTTATGGGGCCAGTGACCGCAATCACTACAGGGTTTGCATTTGGAGTTCCACCCATTGTCCACTTTGGCAGTCCGGAGCTCAAAAAACGGTTTCTTCCCGACCTTTTGACTGGGCGGACAAGAATATGCATCGCTATCACAGAGCCGGACGCAGGGTCTGATGTGAGTAGGATCGATTCGAAATGAGATTTCAGAGCTCATTTTGTGCAACACAGGTCGCGAACGTCCAGACCATGGCTGAGAAGAGCAAAGATGGAAAGCATTTCATCGTAAATGGTACGAAGAAATGGATCACGAATGGAATGTGGAGCGATTATGCCTCAATGTGTGTGAGGACAGGCGGTGACGGCCCTGCAGGTCTCAGTGTCTTGCTTGTGCCTCTCAAGAACACGGAAGGTGTCAGCATGCGCAAAATTCCAGTTGTTGGCGGAAAGGCCAGTGGCACCACGTTCATCGAGTTGGACGATGTCAAAGTCCCTGTTGAAAACATGCTGGGCAACGAGGGCCAGGGCATGAAATACATCATGGTCGGTCAAAGTATGATCTCCGCAGACTAAGCGCTGATGAGACGGTGTGTTGCAGACCAATTTCAACCACGAAAGATTGACAATCGCAACATTAGTGGCAGCGCAGGCTCGGGTAGCACTGGCGGCAGCTTTTGAATGGGTGATGAAGCGGGAAGCATTTGAAGCTCCTCTCGTCAATCAAGCCGTTGTGCGTCACCGTTTGGCAAAAGCCGGTGCAGAATTGGAGACTCTTTGGGCTTGGGTCGAGTAAGACATCAACTCGTTTTGAAATTCTCCCACTAACACTACTACAGGAGCTTCGCCTACCAGATGTGCCATTATAAGAAAGAAGAAGCGGATGTCAAAATCGGTGGACTGACTGCTCTAGCTAAAGCCAAGGCTGGACTTGTGTTGAACGAATGTGGACAATGCGCGCAGCTGCTGTTCGGAGGCAATGGGTACACCGCGACCGGCCAAGGAGAGCTCGTGTCCAAGATCGCAAGCGAAATACATGGTGCAAGAGTCCCTGGCGGCAGCGAGGACGTTCTTTTTGATTTGGCCATTCGGCAGCTGCTCAAGAATTTTCAAAAGCAGGTCTATTCCAAGCTGTGAGGCTCGAACACATGTATAGATGGCAACGCTGGAGGCATTTGAGCCACTCTTTGCGCATGTTAGGGTCCGTCGCGATCACAGCATCGCACAGCATAGAAGCTCAGAACTGCTTATCATTGGTCGACACTGCAAGTATCGCGATATCATCATATGGTGAAAAGCGCCGAGTGCCGACCAAAGGACAGATGTGTACATCACCCGCTTGTTGCGAAGGATTTGGTCAAGTTTCAAGGCCACGGTTTCAATACATGGCATTACTCGAAATGAACGGAATTGGAGTAGCTTTGAAGTTTCGAAGTCTCATTTTCTTTCAAGGACTATGGTAAAGCCTGCAGTTGCCCCTCTGCACGCGATCCTGAGGCTGGCAACAGTACCGCGCACCTAGATGATGCCTGGAGTAGGTGGGATTGGCAGCAGTTGCCAGAGATTAGTTGGCTGGCCATTGATATACGTTGGGACTTGAGCAAAAGCACGAACAGCCGAAATTCGGCAGTCAGTGTTGAAATCGAGGTAGACTTGTCCAGAGAAAGTGACTGGGATAGGGACGATGGAGCTGACGCCCACTTCACAGAGATCAGTCAAAAGCGTGCGCCACGGGGGACAGGATAATCACCACTTACATGTTACGTTGGTGTAAATCACAGTCGTGCCGTTCTGAGGGAAGTCGACGTATTCGCCTGTGACGCGGGAGAAGACTTGACGGGTCTCCGTGCCGAAGTTGACGACGCCGTTGCCAGTCACGCCAACGGTAATTGGGCCACCGCCATTTGGCCAGCTAACAATTGTCAATAAACGACGTTGCTGGTGAACGGCAACGAGACACTTACATCTGTGTCACGCAAGCGCCATTGAGGTCAGGCACGCCGAATGGAATCGCCGCAAAGGCCTCGCGAACGGCCACTATCCCAGGTTGGGCATAGGCGTATGGGATCTGATTGGAGATGGCGATTCTTCGCTCAGCAGTGCAGGAGCCGCTGGAGAATTGGGGGACCGGTGCTGGGGCTGCGACAGCAGAGCCAAGCACGGCAGCGCAGGCGAACAAGGTAGAAGTGAACATGCTGATGGGCGTTGATGAAATCGAACAAAAGCTCCAATAGCGCTTGTGAAGAAGTTTTCTGGAACGCGGTAGACAAGTGTACGACGGATCGACAAACCACGGTATGAATATGTAGTTCCTTGAGCGTGCAACTTACATGGTGCAGGCTACCTGCATGGTGTGAGGGAATATGGCGATAATGCGGATACAAGGCAGAATGCAGATCATCTACTGTATCAAGTGCCAGCGCTTCCGCCCTCTCGTAAGCGGCTGGATTACCCCATTTTGTGGTAGTCTAAGGACTCTTAGCAGTGGCAAAGGGGCGCTGTGATTTGTGGGAATGCATAAGAGTCCAAGCAGGGTCCGAAGGATGATTTAGATCGTCGCCATGAAGCCTCGGACGGTGTCTAGCGCGCCCACCGGCATGTGCTCAATCTGATCTCGCTGGTCGGTTGAGATTATGGGTTGCGCTTAGGAACGACTGATTCCAGGTCGCGGCGGAGTGCCGAAGTGGTTGTGAGAAGGGCGAAAGCACAGAAATACAGATCGTGAGAGCAGATGAAGTCGAATGATCACGTGTCTGCCACGTGACAGCACAGCGAATCCTTGCTGGAATCCACCCTCTCTGAAGCCACAATTGCAGCAGACGAGCAACATCGTTGATGGACCTGCGGCCGTATGCGAGATAAATCATAGGGCTCGGAGCTCACGTCGAGATGAAAGACCAGAAGCAGCCGCATAGATCCGACCACGCCGCAATCGTCCTGGTGGGCCTACTCCATGGAAGAAAACAGCACATTCGTGGGCTCTGATGGCTCCTTAGCGCCCTCCGGCAACCCATGGACGCCTCCAGAAGAAAATGCTACTGCCGCACAGGAAGCCTACCCTTTCCGCAATTTTTGGAGCGTGGAAGGGGGCCTCGACGAAGTTCTGTTCGCACTCCCGAGCCGGGAGCAAGCAGACGTCCTCGTCGCTGCATTTTTCAAATATGTGGACCCGCTGTACCCGATTATTCCAGAGAATTTGTTCAGGTCCCGTTTCGAGGAGTTCTGGGCGCTCGCGCCCACCGATAGGTATGTAGCGCCAAAGATCGGTCCTGCCATGAGGCTGTGACGCAGACTGCTTACATGCGTACAGAGGCAGATTCAATACGACGTGGGTCGCCCTGCTGTTCATTGTGCTCGCTTCAGGCCACCTGTATGTCCAAGATCCAACGTCAATTGACTTCACGTCTGTTTCCGAGCCCTACTTATCGTGCTGTTATCGAGCATTGTGTCTGGCCTCGTTTCTGAGCGAGTGATCCCTGGAGACCATACAGGTATTGATTCTTATCTGCAATTATTTTGTGACCAGTACGAGGACGGCCGACTGCTGGACGTTCTCGGGTATCCTCCAGAAAATAATCTATGGCCTGGAACTGCATCTCCCGCCACCACCGAGCGCATCTGTCTCGGAAAAGCATCTCCGATACGCCCTGTGGCAGGCGTTCATGTTCCAGGACGTGTCGCTATCTTATTTCTTGGAACTCGTTCCCGCGTCTTGTCATCATAGCATAGATGTCAGCTTGCTTCGGCCCGTCGATGACGGCGAGAATAATCCTGACAGTCGACTCGAAGAGATGCTACTCTCCGAACGGGCTCATGTCGACATCGCATACCTCAACAATAAGGCCAATGTGACCTACCAGCGAGCCATGTGGCAGTTCTCAACGTTTATGCAGAAGAACATATGTCTACTCACAGCGTTGGGCAGGCCAATCGCGAGGGATTCTGCACACAAAGCCGGGCTCCTGTCCGACCTACGAACCATCCACGAAAACCTGGATCGTCCGTTCCATTCCTCCGAATACCGCGGCCAACAAGGACGTGTCTGGAGACAAAGGATCATGGTTGCCAGTAACTACAATCTTGCCTTTAGCATGCTACAGTTGGCTCAGAATCCGGCGAACGGCGTCGGCGTGGACTGGCGTGGCGCCCTCAAGTCATCCAACAAGGCTATGTCCGCCTTCTTCGACCTTGTGAATCAGGATAGACAGTATCTGACTATGTGGACACCGATCGAGCTCGCGCTTATGCGCAGACAGTGAGTACTTGGCAGCCTATGAGGCTCGTTTCAGGCACACTCGCTGACAATACAATGGTGATACGTAGCTCATGATCTGCAAAGTGCTTTCGACAGCCAAAGACCAGACGACCGGTCAGGAAGAGCCCTGGCTCCAACTGGCCGTGGGTGATATCGAACGTTACGTGGATCTGTTGCAGCACGCCCGCGGCTCCTTTGCATTCGAAGTCAAAAAGCAAGAATATCTCAACGTGCTCTGGGGATATCGTGATATTCTGTCATCAACAACGCTCTGACACAAGATGACTTCCCCTTGAGGCTCCATGATATCGCATATGATTCTGCTAGGTCTCGGCATTCAGGTCAAAGACATCGCTTCGTGGGTCACCACGAAGATGTATGGCTCACGATTGCTGGTCGCCTCACTGCATATACCTTCTTCGCCCGATCCAACTTCTTCATGAAATGCGAGCCTTGAAGAGATTTGCTGTTCGACTACATTTGGTGCACCCGTTACGGAGTATAAGCTTCTGCAATAAAAGAATTTGAGGTGTGCGTCTGAGCTGCGACGTCCCTTGATCCATGGTTTCTCAAAAGGGTCGCGTTAGTTAGCACTGAGTTTAGCAAAGAAAGCTCAGGCTAGTGGTACTCCAGCAATCCGGTTTTTTACCCCGCAAAACAGAGCTACGCCGTCAACGCCACGGATGGCGAAATGAATTGATGGGTGGTGGCGCTCTCCATGGCATTCTCCGTGCAGCCAGGCATCTACTCGCAGAGACAGCAAAAGGCAGAAGGAGTTCCAATCTCATGTCGTTGATTGATGGAAGGTGATTGTCAAAGCGCCAAGACCGGATTGAACGCTCCCTCCTCTGTGCGGAAACTAGCCCCGGCAGAATGAGCCATGTTGACGCAAGCATGCCCCAAAACGCCATCATCGCCGGTTGGTACGGTGGCTCTCCCATGGAGAATACGGATTTTGGCCTCGATCATGGACTGAGTCCGGTCGGAGACGAAGAAACGGCTGCCGTTATTAGCCCTACTCGTTCGAACCAAGCCGGCGCGGATGCGAGCAATAGCTACAGCAGCACTCGACGTCCATCTACTGCCAACGACAAGTCCGCTGTCCGCGGCAAGAAACGCAACAAGCCTACGCTCAACTGTCTGGAGTGTGTCGAACGAAAGTCCAAGTGCGATCGCGCACGCTCTTCGTGTTTCACTTGGTATGTTTCGTCTCTGCTCCAGCTCGTCCACCGACTAGACTATCACGAATAGACTGACCCAGTCAAAGCATTCGGCGGCAGACACATTGCCAATACACACACATCGCGGATGTCATTGCTGCCAATGTAGCGAGTAACAGTAACCCACGCAAACGCGCGAGAACTGACACCAACTCGGAACGTGCACTCCAGCCTATAGTGGACCTTGAAGATACGGCTTGCATGTCTAACGACACTGCCGCCGCCCCTACAAGTATCATTGCCGTTGCCGCAGCCCCTACCTCCGCTCTCGAAGACAGTAATCATCTGGGCTTGAGGGAAGATTTCGGGCTCCTTGGAGATGATGCGCCAGACGACTTGAACCGAATCCTCAATGTGACACCGCTGATTCCGAGTGTCATCGACGCCCTAGCACCCACAATTACCGGCTCCCCACTTTCAGCGCGCCCGAGCGAAGGTCATGCTCTTCTAAATTTATTTGGCGCCGCGAGCATCGAGCATCCTTTTCGTGTGTATACACCTTTGTCCGATTCGATCAGCAAAAATGCTAACAATGGATCTTAGAGAACTACTGGACTGATACCGGTGGCCTCGTAGAGGTTGTATCCAGTCTCCCAAGTAAACCTGATGCCGATGTTCTGATTGAGCGATACTTTGAAACTGTCGATCCCATCTATCCGATCGTGCCCCGAGACGCTTTTATCACGGACGTCAGAAGATTCTGGAGTCTGCCCGATCGTGGCAAGCATAAACACGACCCGGCACAAATAGCCCTGCAATTCGCCGTCTACGCTAACGCCGCCCAAGACTCGAGCCTAAAGGAAGGCTCGGAAGTGCAACTAGACATGGCCTCGTTCTACTTAAGTTGCTGTCACCAGAGTCTTTGCATCGCAAGCTACCTTAATCGATGGTCACTCTTGACTGTCCAGACGATGATATTAATCTGCCATTTCATGATAACAAACAACCGCATCGCCGATGCTTGGACGGTCTCCGGCATTGTTCAACGCCAGATCTATCGCCTGAAGCTCAATTGCATTCCCAAAGAATTGGGATTGCATCTGAACCACGAAACAGAGCAAGTACGGCTGCGACTATGGCAAGCGGCCATGCTACAGGATACACTGCTCTCTTTGCGCCTCAAACGACCTCCTTCGACCACCTACTTTAATGTTAATCACTACGACCTGCAGGCCTTCCATAACTCTACCGAATATGCTTCATCCGATGTTGCATATACGCGTGCAATGTGGCAATGCTCGGTGCTCATACAAGAGACCATCTGCACTCCGCGATCAAATCATCAGCCACTCTTTGTTGATGCCGCACACAAAAGTCAAATAGTCTCGAGGTTCCGGGATGTATACGCTCATTTCGAAGAACCTTTTTGCCAGACCGGACCCACTCGATTCGATCATCTGCCGCCCCGCCTGCTCTACCAAATGGTTACTGTGGCTATTACCTACTTCCACGCACTCATGTTTGTCTTTACGGACAAGAGTGAAAAGTCAGCCATCCATAGCGATCCCTCCGGCGCTATCCGAGCAGCTCATGAAGGAATAACGGCCTTTTTCGCGCTGGTGCGACTTTCTCCAGGTCATATGCGCGTTTGGGCTGCAGTTCACAGTCGAACATACGGCATGGCGGTTAGTTTATGGTTATTGGCCTACCTTTTCAGTGGAACAACAGCTAATTAATTGGCTCATAGGCAGTGATAGGAACAATGCTGGCGGCTCACAGAAGAAACAGTGTCACTCCTCGACCCGTCGTTGCCGATGACCCGCAACTCATGCTTGGAAAGAGCGATTTTGATCGATATGTCAGTATGCTCGAGAGGGCGCAGGGATCTCCTGAGTTTAGAGATATTCAACGTGAGCGCCTGGCCAATCTGAAGACTCTGCAGGCGGAAGCGCAGGCCTCAGCTAGCTAGCCACTGCCCTCACGTACGTGTGTGTAGATTCAAAATTGTAGCAGCAAATAGTCTTACACACTTCTTGCACGCGATTGTATGCTACCTCTAATGCTCCTAGCAAACCATTTACCGTGGTACCGCTCATGTTAGTAGCATCTGTAGATCATGTCATGTACAAGTAAACCTCTCGATCTTCGCTTTGAAAAGCTGTCAAGGAGAAATACCCGAAGCAGTTGCCCGGCAAGGTAATATGCCGGAAATAACAATGACTTTTCCCATTTTGCCTGGCTCTGTAGGCACAGAGCTACGCGCAGGCTGATATCCTCATCATGCACCAAGATAAATTCCATCATTCCATCCAGCTAATCATTCCGAGGCCACATGTATTGCGAATGAGAAGCCGATGCCAAGGTCTTGCAGACGTTCAGTCCTTGAGTGACCATGGCGAGCCCTGCCAAACCACTGAACCTCGAAAGGCTTCTCGAGCTTCAACGTGTGGGACCGGAAACTTTCGTTACTGCTGAATCACCCTGACTGCCACCTGGAGCGCCTTCCATATACGGAGGTACTCTTGTTGCGCACTGCATACTGGCCGCCCAAGCGACTGTGCCATCTGACAGCCTTATCGCGAGTTTTCGAGGTACGTTCGTGCAAGCGGGGAAACCACACACACCAATATTCTACGTCGTTGAGCGACTCTATTCTGGGGATCTGTGGCCGGTATGTACGATACGCGCAATGCAAGAAGGGCAGTGCATTCACCTCGCCAGTGTCAATTTTGGACCCGAACAAACTCTTGGTCCGTCCAGATCATCGCTAGAACAAAGCAAGCGAAGTGGAATGCAACTTGGAGTAGTCAAAGGCGGAGGTGGTGCGGAGATATGTCCGTACATCTGTAGCGATCTTGATGCAGTCCAACATAGTGGGCGTGCCCATGAGGCCGTGATTTCTCAGTGGATGAAAGCTCGTCACCGCATCAAGACCGATGATATCTCTTTGCACCTCGCTACGATAGCCTACATGAGCGACAACTACTTTCTACCTACGGTGACCCGTGTGCATGGCCTTCGCTGGGAACGAGACCCCGAGGTTGTACCTCCGCCGCTTGTGGCACAAGAACCATCGGGTCACAGCATCAAGATGATGGTTTCGCTGGATCACGTAATCTACTTCCACCACAGTCCTGAGAGATTCCGAGCGGACGAGTGGATTCGAGCTGCGATGCATTCACCCTGGGCAGGGGATGGGCAAGCGCTGGTATCCCAAAAGATATATTCCAGCAATGGCGGACTGATCGCTACAGTGATGCAAGAGGTATCCGTTCTGCGGGCCATCTCAATCGAATTGAGCTGATACTGGGACTAGGGCGTAGTTCGGCTCGATCAACCCAAGCTACCCAAGCTTTGAGGGAATACACGAAGGAATATTGAGAAGCAAAAAAAAACCCCCACATGTCTGGGATCGAAGCGAGTCCGAATTGCTTGCCAAAGTTCTGTGATTGTTGGTAACGAGTTTGGATGTGGGCAGGGTAGCCAGGTTGAGCGAACAGCATTCTTAGGCCTTGAGCTCAAAGGACACGAGACCAAATTATATTGAGCAGGTATCGGCTAAATACTGCTGACATGCGACCGGTGCGGAACCAAAGCCAATCACTGATGCTCATGATCCATATTCCTGCCACAAGATTCGAGGTGCGTGGCCTGGCTGGTTGCGTCCATAATCTAGACTGGCGGCTATCATCGATCTCGATCCCACTGGTTGTGAGAATGAAGATGCAACGAAAACGTCACTTGGCCGCACCACTGCTTGGTCTTGTAGTAATACAGTGTGGGCCGAATACACGGTACGATCGCTGGGCACTTCCAGTGGGATAGTCTGTGGGGGTCCTTGGGTCGTGCTTGTGCTTCGTGGACGCCCGCACTGATACATTTGAAGCGCTCCGCTGTAGTTCACCGATGGTGCTTGCCGTGTTTGTTCCGCAGATGGTGCAACAGTGTTGTCTTCCGAGGTGGAAGCAGGTTTAAAAAAGGATCGTCTGCTCGGTGACCTGGACAGACCGCCCCGCCAATCTTCGATATGCGCCCCATCCATGTCCACATTCTGACAGTATCTCAACAGAAACACTTGTATGTCTTTAGTGAGCTTGACCCGCTCAGCGCCAAAATCCATCCCATAGGCCTGGGCAACTGGATTTGGATACAACGAGCACGTCGGACCAGACATGCCATCGTTCGACAAGCAACCAGCACACATATTCTGGTGGTAACAAACAAAAGACTGATGGCGATGTTTGGATAGTAATTACACGATATTTTACATGTCAGAGGATCCAGCACATACCACCTACCGGTCGAATGACGAGACGGAGCGGAAATAAGTGCTGACGTCGATTTCCGAAGGCGTCTCATGCTGGATATGATTCTAGGATGCAGCACAACTCCTCGCCCGCGTGTTATTCGATGCGACTCCTGGAGATGAGTTCTCGAAGTCAGACGACGAGCAAGCCATATGAGAGTTGGCTGCTGTGAATATCTGACTAATTTCCGATGCCTGAGCAGAGACATAATTCAGATCACTCTATATCGCCACCTTCATATGCCGCGAAACAATGCCAGCAAATAATACCTGACCCAGACTATTCGCTCCGCGCGTCAACTTTACGAGATCAAGGTTTTCCGCAGTGTCTTCATAGCCTGGCTTCCCGGCTTCCCCGTGCCATCTCTTGCCTTGCCCTCTCTACGAGCACGCGTTTCAAGATTTTGCCACTTGGGCTTTTCGGAATCTCGCTTCCTACGACTATACCTCCACCACACTGCTTGTAGTGTGCAAGTTGTGTCTTGATCAGCTGGCGAATTGCCTCCTCGTTCAGCGATGACCCTGGCTGTAAAGTCACATATGCTCTTGGCTCCTCTCCATCAGAGGCTTTCCGAGAAGGTACCCCAATGACTGCGGCATCTATTATATCCGAATGCTCCAGCAATACGCCTTCAATCTCGCTCGGTGAAACCTGGAAGCCTCGTACTTTCACCATCTCCTTTTTCCGGTCGACGATGTACCACAGCTTGCTCTCGGAGTCTCGATCTGGAGGACATAAGTCATCAGTGTCCCGGTTAGTCTGTCCTGACTGACTGTACTCACAAGCAATATCGCCGGTGTGGAAAAATCCCTCTTCATCCCAATCGCGAGCATTTGCTTGAGGGTTGAGGTAATAACCCTGCACGACTAAAGGCCCGCGCACGCACAGCTCTCCTCGGACATTGAATGCCGTGATATCGTTCCCATCATCCTCGCACAGCTTTGCATCCATGCAAGGCAGCATCTGTCCTACGGAGCCAGTGAGCTCATCCCCGTACTCGTAAGGCAAGCAACTGCAAGTGCAGCTAGTCTCGGTCATGCCCCAAACCTGAGTTAGTGGCGCATCAGGTGCTAGGAGCGTTTTGAATCTGACCTGACTGGCGGCATCCAGTGGTGCAGCACCTGCATGAGCGTGACGTATGGACTTCATACTGTACGTCTGAGACAGAGGCGAGTTCATGATCATGTGAACCATGGGCGGCACGAAAGCGCCAATGTTGATCTGGTGGACCTCGATGCTTTCCAAGAAGCTCTCGATCTCGAACCGCCGCAGGATAAACATTTTGTCACCGGAATGTAAAGGTGCGAAATGACATAGTGGCGCAGTGGCTGCATGGAACATTGGCAAGGCGACAAGCCGGCGTTTCTTCCATGGAGGTGCTTTCCACTCCCAGAACAACGTCTGTTGTGCGATCAGGTTGTAGTGTGAGAGCATGGCAGCTTTCGGAAGTCCAGTTGTGCCCGAACTGTAGAGTAACGCAGCAGTTGTGTTATTGGCAGTCGATTCATCACTGAACCTAGGCCAATCGATTTCTCCGCAGCTGAAAAGGGTTCGCCAGCTCTTCAGGCCATGGTCGTTGACATCTGCGAAAAGCAGAATGCGCTCTCGAGGGAGACCTACATTTTCTGCCGCTTCGAAGCAAGTCCCGACGAGATCTGGCTCAACAATGACCACGGATGCTCGAGAACTTCGAAGATGGTGTGTAAGCTCGTAAGTGGTGTAGCTCGGATTGCATCCAGTATAGACACCCCCGAAACCAATGATACCATTGGCTAAGACGGGATAGTCGATTGAATTAAAGGCAAAGATGCAGACACAGTCGCCATTCTTCAGACCCAATCGCCTCAAACCCGCTGCTAGCTGTCGTATCGCCTTTCGACATTGGTTCGCGGTCCAGTACCTTGACGTATCGAGAGCGTCAATGTAGACAGGGTCGTCCTGTGGGAATTGAGGTGCGTCAAAATACCACGATAAGATGTCCTTCGCAGGTATGCTGTACACGCGTCACTCAGTGGCATCGAACAGACTGAATTGAGGGGACGGGTTGCGAACCTCATATTTTGCTCAGCAAGAAATGGCATCCTGCATACGGTGGACTAAGATGATACCAGAGAGGGTCGAGTTTGCGCTTCGCCTAGCGCTGGAGTAATATGTCAATTTGTCGAGTACGTGCTATGTATCCGCATGCGTTGAGGCATGTGGCTGCGGATATACCACGGGCGGGAAAACGGCCCAAGCTTTTGTCTTGTGAAGTTGTCAACGGCCACCTGCAGCCCTCGGTGGTGTTTACCGAAAGCACGTTCGCTATGACGTCGGATATCTCGGTGACAAGCTCTGTCAAGTTTTAGCTGTGTAGGTGTAGCTTGCGTCGCTGCTGGCTTTTCGAAGTATTGACGTGTGGACCCAGACGTACGACAACGTTCGACAGCCGGAAATAGCGTCGACATCGAAAATCGAATCGGCTCCGATCACACAAGACAATTAAATTCACTCTGACTGTTCATCTTTGAACACTTCATCCGGGTCCTGTATCATTGCTCTCCACATGCATCCGCCGAGTGGGTACGAGAATGTTGAAAACTATTCTATACTATTCCCTTGCGAATACGTTGCTCATGTCGAGATCGACAATCAGAAAAAGTACAATTCGATAAAACATGAGTGAGTGGATGCTATACTTTTGGATTGTTGCGAATGTGGATGATACTGATTCATGTGCCGCTCAGCATGTTCTATAGTCTCGCAAGGATCTTTGACCAGCTCTCCCAGGATCCAGATGTTCGTGTAATTCTGCTTTCCGGCGCAGGGGAGAAAGCCTTCTCAGCCGGTCTCGACGTGAGTGGAGCCTCATCCTCTACTGGTCCCGTAGGTGCTCCAGCGGAGAAGGAGGATTTTGCACGCAGAACCTGGAAAATCCGGAGGCACGCCTTGGCCTATCAGAATGCGGTGAATGCCATTGAGCGATGTGAGAAACCCGTCATTTGCTTGCTGCACGGAGTCTCCTATGGTGCCGCTTTGGACATTGCAACCGCTGCAGATGTGCGTTATTGCACCCAAGATGTAAGATTCTGTGTAAGAGAAATCGATGTCGGCCTCGCTCCAGACATTGGAACATTGAGCCGCTTCCCGAAGATCGGTGTTAGCTATTCATGGGCGAAGGAGGTCACCTACAGTGCTCGTACTTTCGACGGCCCTGAAGCAGCAACTCAGGGCTTCGTGAGCAAAGTCTTCGATACCAAGCAGGCGCTTATCGAGGGTGGTCTGGCGCTCGCCAAGACGATAGCAGCAAAGAGCCCTGTAGCAGTCCAGAGTGCAAAGGCTCTTTGGGATTTCAGCCGTGATCGACCGGTGCAAGATGGACTGCTGTATACTGCGGCATGGAACAGTGCAATGGTGCAGGCTGATGATGTGAAGCATGCCATGGTGAGTGGCCTTCGCAAAACCAAATCCACATTTGAAAAGCTTTAGCAAGATATCTCAAGTCATATTGGTACAAAGCACTGCGATAACACACACAAACACACAATGGAGAGAGAAAAGAAGATCAAGATATCAACCATACAAACTTATATTAGCAACAACATTTCTCTCACTGTGCTTTTGATGATGGATACTTTATTTGCCACGAACTGAATAGAAGGTCGTTCTGACGGTGTAGCGATCGCATAGAACACTATTTGCAGCACCGCGAAAATCGAAATGGAGATTTGAGCTCCACCAGTGAGTATAATCCTCAGCCAACAGTGGAATCTATGTAAAGGTCTTTCGATTACGACCACTGAATCACTGGCTTCACGACCGTGCCATCGTGCAAATCTTCGAGCGCCTGGCTCATATCTTTGTAATCATATACCTTGACCAGCTTCTCAACAGGGAATTCGCCTTGCTGTTGCATCTGTACGAGCCTTGGAATGAATTCAGTCGGTACTGAATCACCCTCTCGACACCCAACATATCTTCTGCTTCCAAGCAAAAAGAGTAGTGGATCGATCTCGATTTTCGCACCTGTAGGAGGGACGCCGACCGTGGCGGCCGTGCCTCTCATCCCTAGGCTGTTTAACATCGCCTCGATTACAGTGGTAGCACCAGTACAATCTACAGCAAAGTCCACTCCCACTCCATTGGTCAATTCTTTAAGCTTTGCGGCAATGTCGATGCCTCGAGAGTTGATAATGTCTGTGGCGCCCAACTCCTTCGCGATCGGAAATTTTAGCTCCGGGTTATCCACAGCAATGATTTGCTTGAGCCCTAGGTACTTGGCTGCCATCAACGCTGTCAAGCCAACAGTCCCAATACCGAAAACAACGATTGAGCTATCTGGCTCTGGCTTCAGGATGTTCAGAACGGTGCCAGCACCTAGATATGAGGATCAGCATGCTGTAGAGTATGGAAACCTGGGCATCGCACCACTGACCTGTCTGATATCCACATCCCATCGCCGCGAACTTAGCCGCCTCCTCAGCTGGATACGGATGCTTGACTACGCAAGTCTCATGTACATAGCTGAAGCGAGAGAAACTTGATTGGCCAAAAAAGTGTGAGCGGACATCTTCGCCTGACCCAGAGAGCTTTCCGGCTGTTGTACCATCGTCTCGAGCCCCGAATAAGTGCAGGCGAGTGCCCTCCGTGCAATCAGCCGGATGTCCGCGCATGCAAAACTTGCATTTTTGACAGAAGTTCATCGAGAGCAGCACAAAATCCCCAACTTGCACGTCTTTGTTTTTGACACTGCTCCCAATTGCTTTGACCCATCCTGCCCCCTCATGCCCAAAGACAGCAGGGTATTTGCAGATTCGAAGTTGTCCTTGCTGGAATACCAAGTCCGTATGGCAGATTCCGCTGTACTTCATCTCCACTAGCAGTTCGTCATCTTGCATGTCGTCTAAACTGATTTCCTCTAGTTTGAAGTCTTCTTTGGCATCGTGCACGACGTACGCGGGTGACGTGAGACTCGGCATTTTGACTTCTGGTGTTAGAACTGAACAAAGCGGTGTGCTCTCGCGTTGAAACTGTGGGATGGGTTATGTTATCATGAATGGATGCGGGGTGACATGTGTTTCCTCTGGCCTGCCTGTGTTCTTATCTCCGAAAACTGGTCTGCCGATCCTAAGCCGCGTTCACATCTTACCAGACGGAATAAATATTGAATGAACCTGAGTCCGTTGACCCAGGCCGGCCTGGTTGCTCGTCTCCCTGGTACCACTTCCCTGTGCCCGTGACTTGGGTAGATCATTTGGCCAGGACTTTATGCTCTGTGGCAATGAGACCCTGTTCGTTGAAAAGCTCATATCGCACTTGTCCCAACAGACACAGAATCTTGATCCGAATCGAGCTTTCAGAAGCCATGGCAAGTGAAGTTCGACTATCGTCGGTGGCTCATGCTCCGCGATCCGAGTCTGTGATCTCAGGGGCACGCGGGCGCTCGAGTGGAAGGCAGGAAACGTCACGGGCGAAAGATGGATATGATCCACCATCATGGTGGACACCCATGTCATCAACAGAGACCATGCCGTGCTCTACGACTGATTGCGTATGAACTCCAACGCAATGGTGAGCCAGTGCTAACTTATATCCGCATTATACCCGAAGCCATTCCTTCGTGTCACCACAGTTTCCCCTCTGCGGGGTGCACGTGCGGAGGCAGCTCCAGAAAGTTTAAGGAAGTGCAAATATGATCTAAAAGATGGATGGACATCTATTGCCATCTCGGAATCTGTCATCAGCCTTCCAATACGTGGCTATGTCTTCAGAGGAGCAGGAGCTGGACGTTATCGTCGTCGGTGCAGGATTTGGAGGCTGCCATCTGCTCCATAATCTGCGCAAGAATGGCTTCCGCGTGAAAGTTCTGGAAGCTGGTGAAACCATTGGCGGAGTGTGGTGTTGGAATGTAGGAGTTTTCGGCTGCCAGACGGCGTGGTTCTTCACGACACTGATATGAATCATACAGAGGTATCCAGGTGCTAGAGTCGATTGCGAGTTCCCTTATTATGGCTTCTCCGATCCAGCGATCTGGAGCACATTCATTTGGACAGAGCGTTTCCCATCAGACAAGGAGCTCCGCCGATACTTCCAGCATGTGGCAGATGTATGGGATCTTCACGCAGATATTGAGCTCAACACGCGGGTAAAGGAAGCGAGGTACAACCAAAAGCAGCATAGATGGCATCTGAAGACAGGAAACGAAGACAAGACCTGGAAATGCCGCTGGCTTATAGCTGCAACGGGTACATCGTTCAAACAGCACATCCCGGAGTGGCCGCAGAGAGATATTTTTGAGGGCGTCATCCATCACTCAGCTCTATGGCCCAAAAATGTAACACTGGAAGGCAAGAAAGTGGCTGTAATCGGTGCCGGCTCCACAGGTATCCAAATTATGCAAGAGGCAGCTAAAGCAGGCCAGCAAGTGACACAGTTCATCAGAACGCCGAATTATGCCGTTCCCATGAGACAAAGACAAATATCGGAAGAAGAGATTTACGCTAATCTACCTCAAATGCCCCACATATTCAAGGCATGTCGATCAACAAATTCTGGTCTCCCAGTGGTAAAACTCTGGCCTCAAGGTATTTGATGATCCGCCAGAGACACGAAATGCCCGCCTGGAGCATTGCTGGAAACAAGGCGGGTTCACCTGGTAAGAACCTTTCAGAAATTGGCTGCCCACTCAGATGACAGCTGACTGACGCAAACTAGGTCAATGAGTTCATACTCAGATTATCTCATCGATCCCAAAGCCAACCGTGAGCTTTACGATTTCTGGTGCAAGAAGACTCGCGCACGGATTTCGAATCCCGTAAAGAGGGACCTCCTTGCCCCTCTAGAGCCTCCGTACTATCTCAACACGAAGCGACCGAGTTTCGAGCAAGACTACTATAAGTGCTGCGACAAGGAGAATGTCGAAATCACGAATTCTCCTATCGCAAAGTTCACGAAGAATGGAATTGTCACAGAAGATGGAAAAAAAAAGAGAGTTTGACATAGTGGCTATTTGCACTGGATACGATGCCGTAACAGGTGGCTTGCGAACAATGGGTATCAAGGGCCGGGATGGCCTCGATCTCGACGAGAAATGGAAAGATGGAATCATCACAAACCTCGGGATGGCAGTGAACGGCTTTCCCAATTTCTTCATGGTTTACGGTCCGCAAGGTAAGCCTGAAAGTAACCTCTCAACAGAATTTGTTGTCGAGACTGACATGACTAGCCCCAACGAGTCTGACCAATGGACCACCGTTCATCGAAATTCAAGGCGAATATATCTTGCAAGTGCTGACGCGACAGAGAGATGAGAAGATCGAAACGATCGAGTCAAGTCAAGAGGCGGAACAGGCCTGGCGAGAGCACGTCTTAGCTTTGGCAGAGCGAACATTAATGATAAAAACTAATTCGTGGTATATGGGAGCCAACGTTCCTGGAAAGAAGAGAGAGTATCTCATTTATCTTGGCGGATTGCCATTGTACCAACAGAAGATGCAGGAGGCGCTGGAAAATTGGCAAGGTTACTCGGTTCAGCCTATCTCAGCATGACTGGGATCGATCATCAGGAAGTTACACAGGAAGTCCAGTAGGAACCGAAGTCCCGGATTCTATATGCAGTTGAGACCTGATTCGGAATAGAGGCTCGCGTTTCGTCAGACGTCGTGAAAGTAGTCAACATTGTTAGCTATATCTAGCGAAGAGTTTGGTATTTCGCGTTGCAAAGATCGCAGCAATCTTCCATACCCCGATATGATCCTGTGATTGCTGCTCTGGATTGCTGATATAGCCATTATTGAAGCTGGGGCCACAAGACTGTCTCACACAAAATCTGACCACAGCCCACACGCACCGATTTGTACAATACCAAGGTTCTATTACAGTCTGAAATCGACCAGTCTTACTTCTCAATCGGTGGAAGGATCTTCTCCATCCACTGACATAGATCTCTCATCACAGGACCATTGATCGTATGCGTCAAAGGTGGGTATTCCTCCACATGCAATGACTCGCCTTCTTTGGTGACACCCAATTCTTGCAGCGCCTCCAAAGTATATAGCCACGCCCTTTTAGGCACAAACTCATCTCTCCCTCCTCGAGCCAGAAAAATCTGAACTTGGCTTGCCTGTTGCTCGCCACTCGATCCGAGTCCAGCCGCTTCCCGGATCGCCTTGATCCGCTTCTCACCATCACACAAGGGCAACCATCCCAGCAACCCCGCGCAACCCGCAAGTTTGCCACTATACTTCTTCGAAGTCAAATGCGTAAGTAGACTGGTTGCGCAGCCTTAACTGAAACCACCAACGATGATTCTCTCAGGTGGCAATCCGCTCTCCACGACCGCATCAACAATTGACTCAATATACGCCACACTCTCCAACATGCCCTCCTCATCTTCATCTGCCACGAGCTCTGGGCGCGAAGGCGCGTGAGAAGGAAGGCCATTGGGAGTAAACCATGCCGTATCAAGCGTGATAGGACTGCGTTTTGCGTTAGGTAGGATCCAGGACATGCACGGAAGTTTCCCGCCTTGTTGATACTGGTCGGCGACATTTTCTATGGCAGCTGCTGAGTCCGCGAGGCCATGGATGCAAATGAATGCTGCTGTTGCGGGACTGGTGGTAGAAGCTTTGTAGATGGGAGGCTCACGCCCATTCTCCTGCGGAACGTTGATCGATGACATGTTTACTTGGTCTTGTTGACTCCTGGCTCTGGGTTGTGTTTAGCAGAAAAGGTCAACTTGACTTGAGTGAATTGTCTGTGCTATCGGCTGGTCTTTTGTAAGCTATGATGGTTTCGGCTTGAGCTCTCGCCCCTCATCGCCGGCAAAGCGGAATTTGCGATTTGTAGCTTTGGACTCGTAGACATCAAATGTCTCTTCATTGCCCGGCTGTGGAGACCATCATGTCCGCACCATTTCCGCATCCTGTATACTTTCTTCATATCCCAACATTTTACATGTACTTCCTGTTGATGATGAATGCTAGAATCGAACTCGAATTCAAATGGCCGATCAGCTCAGTTATGAATGCAGCTGTTCATCTGATACGTGTCTCGCCGCTGGAGCAATAGAGGCTGCCCATTATAGATTACGCAGAAACTGAGACAAGCCAGCCTTTTCGCAATCTTGTCAGATTTTGCGAATTGTTAGCGTAGTAATCAAATGGACAGGCTAGGAAATGCAAGAGAGACATTTGAAGGTTTAAGATCGCTCTTCTCAACTCACGGCATCACTGGAATTCCTTCAGAGTTCTTTTGGTCGCCATATAAGTGATCCTGTGCATAAAGTCGATTCTATCGATTGCATCCAACAGCGAGCTGGAGTTTTCCACGACAAGAATAAGACGCGGCGCGAGACACGTGTATTAGAAGATACCTCGGCAAGCTCGTCATCTACAGAAGCCCAGAGTGGCCAACTTGTTACTACCTCACTCTCGCTTGAT
>ANSM01002951.1:0-18684 GCA_000347735.1 Cercospora canescens BHU | reverse complement strand
CTGGCGCAAAAACCGCCAACGCCCACCGAGCGGCAGCTCCTGCTACGGCGTCGACGTGAACCGCAACTGGCCCCACCAATGGTCGACCAACTCCGGCGGAAGCAGTACCAACCCCTGCAACCAAGCGTACCGCGGTGCATCCGCGGGCTCAGAGCCCGAAACCAAAGGCCTGACCCGCACGGTGAACTCCATCGCCTCCGCGCAAGGCATCAAACTCTACATCGACTGGCACTCGTACGGAAATTATATCCTATCGCCGTATGGATACTCGTGCTCGAGCTATCCGGCGAATAACGCGAAGCTGGTGAATTTGGGACGCGCGACGGGAGATGCGATTAGCGCCGTTTATGGGCAGAGTTTCACGACTGGGCCGACGTGTCAGACGTTGTATGCTGTGAATGGCGGCAGTTTGGACTACGTCTATGATGTGAGCAAGGCCGAATTGAGTTATGCGTTTGAGTTGAGGGATAAGGGGGAGTATGGGTTCATGTTGCCGGCGGATCAGATCAGGCCGACGGGAGAGGAGCATTGGCGGGGCATGTTGTATTTGTTGAAGAACATGTAAAAGCAACTCTCGCGAGGCGGGATTTCGAAGAGATTGTGCTGTCGAATAGATTGATACAGCTTTATGACAAGACGAAAATTGGCTCCTAACGTCGCGCCAGCGGTTACATCGAGTTTGGTAGCGCGGTGGCTCCTCCGTCGATAAGCAGATCCGCGCCTGTGATGAAGCTGGCTTGAGGGTGTTGAAACATGGGCCTGTCGAGCTCGTAAGTATACGAGTGCCATAGCGAAAGCGCTTCTAGGAGACATGGTGCCGGTTGTGCCAAGCATGCGGCGCCAAAATCGGGTGACGAAATCGGAAAAAGCAAAGTCAGGTCGTGCAAATTGGCCCGAGGCCAGGAATCGACGAAGCAATGTGAAGATTGAGAGATGAGGAGACCAGCCCGCGTATCTAACAGCACAAAGCGTGCTCGGTTTTCGTCTTGCGCCAAGCATGAGCGGCGCCAGCCGTGATGCCTGAGGACCAAACGAGGAGACCGCGCCTCCTTGGGGCCAAATGGATCCGCCTCTTGCTGTTGTCACAAACGCAAGGCTTCTGTCAATACAACGGGCGTTCCCTCAGATCTTCCACAGACCCATTGCCTGAGCGGATTACAAGACCGAGTAACGCTCACAGCTGACGGGACCGAGAAAGATGTCGTCGATTCTCGTGATGCAAAGAGACGTCCTCGACCCGCTTACGCATGAGGCCGACGTGGTTGCACGTGGCGCTCATGCGTACCAAGTGCAGCAACGACAGCCTTGCATAATCTGTGACACGCTTGATCACTGCGGCGCGGCCTCTGCACAGTGATAATCACCACTGGTTTGGACTCATTTCTTCTCTGCCATCCTTCCCTGCGCTTCCTCCAAAGCTAGCCCTCGCGCGTGGGCGGGTGGCGCGAAGAAGCGCAAGCGCAAAGCGCTGATGAGTCCCTCCCAATCGGCGCCATCGAACATGCGCCCGCGAGACGCGTTCAGCAAGATTTGCACCGAACTACGAGAGATGCTGAAACAACACGAGCGTGAAGGAATCCGTGCAGAATTCTGCCAGCAATGCACCGGGAAGGTGGAGCTTGTAGAGCATTGCTTTGACGCAGACTGCTCCCACGGCGATAAGAGACAATCTTTCGTTCCCCATTCGGCCGTTAGTGACGTTATTGGGGGAAATCGGAAGAAGATTGAGGCCCTGTTCGAGCACTACCTCCGTGACCGGCGCAATGAACATCAGTACCTTCAGCACTCTACTCAGTCGGGACTTTGCAGTCGGGTCTTTGGGGGCACCGAGGAGTACAACGAAGCGCAAGCTCTCGGGCGCACATTGTCCATTCTGATATACCTGAATGTTGCGATTAAATCGGTTGAATGGGAATGGTTCATCGAGACATGCTGTACTCAGCCTCCAGCCACGGCGAGTGATCGAACGCTCTTACCAATTGCACCTGGTGAGGCGCCGCTACGATCGTGGAGCCACAAAAAGGCTACTGCATTCGTCGACAAGCAACGCGCATTCTGTCCAGTACGGCTCGACAATGGACCTAAACTGCAGAAATTCGTGGACAAAGGACCGTGGTGTTTCCCCTATGCCGCTCCCAAGCCATTAGGGCATGGTGCATACGGCATCGTGCATGAGGTCACGACCAGCGACACGAACATGCTCTACGCCGTCAAGCATGTCCGATACGAAACGGAAGCCGACATCGCTGGTGAGCTTGAGGTCGCGAAAATCCTGTTGGAAACCCATTTGACTCCCAAAGCCATCGCCAACACTTTAGCTAGCTTCCAGTTTCCGAATTTCATCAGTCTCGTTTCGGAGAGGGCACTCTGCGATCTTAAGGAATTCATGAAGAGTCCGGACTTTCCGACCACAACGACGCATCGTCTGCGGCTGTATCTTCAACTGAGGAGCATAGGCTCAGCTCTCGATTTCCTGCACAAGAAGATCCAATCGTTCCAAGACCTCAAGCGGCATAAATGCTATCATCTGGATCTTAAGCCTGCCAATATCCTTGTCTATTCGAACTCTCCTGAGCCAAAAAAGGATTTCGATATCCATCTCAAAATCTCGGACTTCAGCGTTTCTATCGTGCAGGAGAGCACCCAGAGATCATCTCAAACCCAGCGAGGCTTTTACAGAAGCAAGGCAGTGCCAGCAACCATGGACGAATTTGACTCCTGTATGCCGCCCGAGGGTCTCGGATCAGGCGAGGGTACATCAAAATCCGACGTTTGGGCATTTGCCGCTGTTTGCCTTCTGACAATATCATGGATGCTGGGGAAAAAGAAGGATTTTGATAAATTCCGGGCCCTGCAGGGTCAAACTGACCAGTTCTTCTTCCAAAAACTCGACGACTCTGATCCGGAAGAAGAAGACTATGTCGCTAGCGAAGACAAAATATATTCTGTGAAGCCATACATCAAATTGGCATTTCAAAACATCCTGGAGGCAAAGCGCAACGAACCAGCAGAATTTATGAAATTTTGCACGGACTTGTGGAATTATTTGTTGGATCATGCCCTCGTTGCAAATGTCACAAAACGCCATCCAATGACGGAAGTATGCCAGGCTTTTGATGCTGCATACAAACGAAACATACTCGGCGAATCCCGCGAACCAGCGGGGCTTGTCATAGAGGCCTCGGGTTTGGACCAGCAACGAGCCCACATGCTGGACCATGCACCTCTACCCGCGTCAGATACCGATGGTGACGGTGGGGCGGATGACTTGGACACTACAACCATGTCTTTGTGGAGGGAGAAATTGCAGCTTGGTAAGAAAGAGCGCATTTCATGGCAGATCTCACCAGACTGTAGATATATTGCGTATGCAGACGAAGCTGAGCTGAGAGCCTTTCGGCTCCCCAATAGATTCGACGCAAGACAAAGTTGCGTTCAGATACTTCGAACGCCAGCTCCGATGAACGAGGTCTGGGTTACTCTCTGCCTCGCGGAGAAGACACTTCATGCAGTATCTCAGAAGAAATCTTGTGAAAGATGTATGGCACATGTGAGTCGCGGACACGATAACCTCGATATGCGTAACCTGACCCTCAGTAGCTTCACACTTTCCACTGGACCCCGGATACGAACGCGCAAGGCAGAACAGTCGAGTTAACCTCGAATCATTGTAGCTTGCATGTGGAGCGCATTTTGTGTCATCCCAAAGATGACGACCTCGTCGTCTGCGTTGCGAAATTCGGCGGCGAGGACCAATCTTCCAGGCGCATTTTCTCTTTTAGGGTCAACCACATACGGGAATGGGCGAGGAGCAACTCTCGAAAAACCACAGCTGCTAATAGTGGCCGACATCGGAATCGAGCGAAACTCGAAATCACAGAATTGTTGCCGTTTCTCCGACAAGAGGATGTATGGGAAGCGGATCTGAGGGACGCTGAGCGAGACCTTCTAGCATTGCAATTTTCCCAGACTGGCAAGTCAGTGATTCTCGTTGAGGGCCGGTTTCGGCAAGAGTACGACTGGCAGGATGAACAGATGGTATGGTGGCACTTTGAGGAATGTGGGACTGCACCGCAAGTCGCCCTGATACCAAACGAGGTATGTTTCATAATAGTGCGGCCAGTGGGGCAATCCCTTACGATTCCAGGGCAAGGAAAAAGCATCACGGTCTATATTCACATCTCTCGCTATGATACAAGACTTTACTGCCGTTGTGATCACACTACGCACTTCTTGTCGATGGTACTCGAGACAGAACCTCAATCAGCCACTGGTCGTCGATAGGATGGGCCCGCAGATCGAACTGCTGTGCGCATCCAGTACAGGTAAAAACGTTTACGCCGTTGGGGTGAGCCAAAAAAAGACTCAGAAACTGGCTGTCTTCCCTATCAGAGCGACCTACCGTGGGGACACGTCACGGGTGTTAGCAAAACTCAAAGAGCTGATGACCTCAAGTGACATGAGAAAGGAGAGCTTCACAAAGGGCTCAGGCATCGCAGTTCTGCTACCCAGGACAGGAAATGAGCGCAGGGGGCTCTTGCTTGCCTCAAAAGATGGAAAACTTGAACTACTCAGTTCTCAGAAGAAGTAGCAGGCCAAAGTCTCGAGGCTAGGTGGAGTTGAACAATGCTTTCATCGAGCCGTTTCGATTCCATCTCATGCTATCGCCGTCGCGTGCAACAATCTAGCTCTTTGTCGCCGTTTCTGCCTGAGTTTCACTTGCCAGTAGCCCACAGTGAACAGTGTTAACGGTAGCGAGACCACAAGGTATACCCAGAACCATGAGGAAACCTTGAACTTTTTGGTGTCGTCAGTCAGATAGAAAAACGGCGTTCCCATGACTGTCTGGTGTGCCGCCCGTCAGTGCACGATCTGATTGTCAGGTGATCTGTACAGCTTACCCCAACCATTGTGAATGACAGGTAGATCAATGATACCACCGTTATTATGCCTACTGTGATAGATTCATCTACGGTAGACTTTGTCAGCATCAAGACGTATTGGCTCTGCTGCTCGGCAATGCGCTGGTTTCTTATTGAGAGAGTGCGGTCGAATAGACCAGCGACGGCGGTACACTTCCCTGTCAGCGCGGCAAGATAGGCTCGATATGCGTCAATTTCTCCTCGACGCATGTCGAAAGTCTGTGCAAGAGAATCTCGTTCGATATTGATGGAACACGAATGGACGTGCTTGTAGATATCCATCACCCGGTCCATGACAGAGTTCAGGCAGTTGAATGCGGATGAGAGCAGCGTCAGGCGACTTTCGATGAAATGCAAAGCTGCCAATTGAGCAGACTGTGGTGCAATGACCTCCTCAGCCAATGGCTTCAGCAAATGGCCTTCCTATGTACTCAATGAGTACCCACATTGTTGACCGTTCATTTAGTGTCAGACTCACCATGTGCTCAATTCTTTTCTCATAGTAGATCATGTACTCCTTGAAGTCCGGAGTGTGACAAGCCAGCAAAGTGTTGACAAGATAAAACGACATTTTCGGCCACGTCATGACGTTTTGTTTATTCTCCAATACTTCCGTGATTCTTTGCGCACCCAGCGACTGAGGACGTGGACTGATCAGGATGATGACAGATGTCTCGTCACGTAAGTTGTACTGATGGTACAATGCACTCTGCCGTAGCGACCAGGGTTCGCCGTCTTCGCTGCCATTCTGTTCCGTGTATTTGAACAAGAAAGCATACTCTGCAAAACGCTAATCAGTCTACCGCTGAATTTCCAAAGTCCTTCCTGAGACTGACCAACCACATCTTGTGTTCTGCGATATATGAAAGGCTGACAAAAAGACTCTTCTGTATTGTGCTGTAATCTCAACTGAAAGTTGACGACGACGTCGAGGAAATCCGGTGTAACATGGTGGGCTTTCAGCATCTCCAGCAAAACTGCTTCTGTGACATTCAGTCTTTTCCAAGAAGTATCCTGATGCAAAGCACTACTGGGTTTAGAAATGACCCCCGTGGCTAGATGAGGGCACGTACTACAGCCTAATGGGCGTGGAGCCGTTTGGGAAGCGTGCGAGCATTCGTTGAAGATCTTCTTTCTGAGTCAACTGGACTGGAGCCGTACGAAAAGCGCCTGGCTGCACTCCTAGTATAATTAGTGGGATTTCCTCGATAGGGAGGCTAGACCAACCCGTCGGGGCAAGCGCCAGAAAATCTATCTCTGCCTGGGCAGTTGACGGCTTCAGTACGTTTCGAGCGCGGATGCGCCGAAACCCTGGCTCGTATTGCGCCAGCGGGGATGTCATATCGAAGATCGAACCGTGTGTCGTGAGAATTCTCAGCTCTAGACTGAAAGAAGATCAAGGAAAAGTGTTCAAAGCTACGCATTCGAGGTACAAAACCACCTGCATCCCCAGTCACCTCGCACTTTCTCCGCTACGATGCACATGCCGTCATCACAACCTGTCTCCTCCCCGATACTGGTCGATGGTAAGCTCAGCCCCAACCACCTCCCGAGTGGCTGAGTCTGTCTCATGCGATTCCCCTTCCAGACCGGTCCTTTTGAATTTTCCTTGCGCGAAGTCAGCGATGGTCATCGGCGGCCTGAGTTTAGTATGACACACTCAAGTTCGTCCTTCAATAGTCAGTTGATAAATTCTCATCATCCAGGGGTCCTGTCACCTACTACGGTAAGATCAGCGTTGTCTGGACTCTCGTAAGTACACCTTCCGTTGCTGATCTAGGCTACGTTAGCAGAAATTGTGCTTGTGATGATGTTAGTGCCGCTGGTTCGACCTCTATCTTGAAGTCCGCAATGTGCGGGTACTTCTCTTTCAGCAAGTTCAGCAACTTTTCTTTGCTCACATAGCGCCCAGGAATGGACTTCACCTCCTTTCGGCCCATGATTGCTAGCTTGCATTATCACGTTCGACGCACGCTCCGCCCTCTTTATATCGTCCGCTCAGCTGAAGGAAGCATTGATCATGCTGGCACTCTCAGGCATTTGTCATAGGCACAATAGCTGCAACGCGCCCCAGTCTATCCAATTGGCCACAAGCAAGAGCTCATGCGGTGCAACGCATGAAGACTGTACTTTCCTCATGACTGTGTTTTGATTGGTGACATCCCGGTATCAGCGCCCTCGCTTGGAAGCCGTGTTCAAGACAGTGGGTCAGATTTCAGGTTTGTCGAAGGCGGTGGCGTGGGTACATGATTCCGCGAGTCCACGATGCACTGGGGCGTCCGCAGCTGAGCCGCCACAGAACTGCTGCTGAATCTGTCGAGCTGCAGCGCGATCATTTGATTTCATGACTGCTCCCTGATTTCTTGTAGTACATAGATGTTGTGTGCGTATTTTCCAACGAGAGAGAAATCTACAACCCAGCGGTCCAAGAAATCCTGAGTTATGGCGACAGCAGAATCCACGGGAGCTCAAGCTTCGATGGGCACCGGCCGCAACGCACCACCAGCAGAGCCCGGTAAGAATTCCACAAGACGAGAACTTCGATGGTTTCATGTCGTCGCAATCACAATCAGTGGTGTATTCGGTGGCAGCCTCTACACTCGACAAGGCGCGATCGTGAGAGTAGCAGGACCAATAGGCGCCCTCGTTGCATGGGCAACCCTCGGTCTTGCAGTATGGGCAATCATGGCGAGCATTTCGGAGATGATTCAAATCTGGCCAATTTCGAATGCGCTGGTGCTCTATGTGCGGAAATTCGTCGATAAAGACTTGGGAACTGCAGTCGGAATCGCATATTGGTCCAGCCATCGATTGCCATTGCGGAAAGCGTATCCACTAACCGCATGAGTAGGGCAAGCTACTCTATATTGTTCTCAGAGCTGATATTGTCGGCTGCCACTGCTGGGGCCTTTTGGAGCGATAATGTGGTCGTTCAAATTGTGTGTTATCTGGTCCTGGCGCCGCTCGTTCTTTTGTTCCTGAACATGTTCAAAGTCGAGGTAGGTCTAAACCTGTCAGCCACAATATTGTGTTTTTGCGATGTAAGCTGAGGGTCAATTAGATATACGGGACGTTAGAAATAATCGGGGCCAGTCTCAAAGTGCTGTTCCTCTCGCTCGTCATCGTCTTCATGATAGCGATCAATAGAGGCTGTATGAGCTTTGAAACTCTCAGTCCAGATTGCGCTCGTGAGCTAATTGCACGATAGTGGGCAGCCGAACAGACGTGATCGGTTTCAAGAGTGCGTTAAAGATTTCTCTAGGATGCGCGCCCGCTAATGTCAAATTTCCCAGATTGGAGCAATGAAACGATATATCGAACGGATGGAACTCCAACAAGAGCAGATATTTTCGGTCCAGACAAGGCTCAAGCTTCGCATTCTGTGATTGCTGTAATGTCAGTAGCTTTGACGCTGCACGTAAATGTTCGCTGACTTGGATCCAGTGTCGCCATCCAGATGGCTGCATTATCTTTTGTTGGCGTCGAGATCCCGGCCGTGACGGCGGTTGAGGTCCGAATGAGGGAGCAAACGGCTGGCCAGACCCCGAGTGCGCCATTTACTAAAGCTCTGCACTTCTCCACTGTGCCTCTTCCCGCTCTTTTTGCGGTCGCATATCTCATCGCAAGCCTACTTGGGGGACTGAATATAGTTTGGGACGATCCATGCCTGCCTCAACAGAGTTGGACAACCAATACGCTATCCACGACGGCCGCCAATTCTACATCAATCTTCGTCTGCAGCGCGCTCGACTCTGGCATCCCGTACCTTCCCAGCGTTCTGAACGCATTCTTGATCATGACTGCTTGGAGTTGCGCAAATACCGCACTGTACGTTGGCTCAAGGACAATCTATGGTATGACCAGGGACATGCTTTTGCATGAAGGGGTGTGGTGGAGGAAGTGGCCTTGGAACTTTTTCAGGCAGCTGGGCACCACCTCTTCTCACTCTCGTGTGCCTATCGCCGCAGTTTCTTTCACGGCAATCTGCTTCTCCTGGATTCCATTCCTTCATATTGGAGATCGTGCCGCATTGATTGAGGTGGATACTCGATATCCTGCACAGAGTTCCTTGCTGACCAGCGAGGCAGATAAATTCCGTACTGGCCGAGCTCTCCTCTGTGAGTTGCATAATTGTCTGGGCGTGCGAGTGCATCGCTTTCCTTCGATTACACTATTAGTAAGCCGGGCACGTTCGATGCGGATTGCACTGCCACTGATAAATCCCTTAGCCTCGGGATTTATGAGGAAGATATAGAACAGGATCAACGGATGCCATTTCTGGTGAGGTCAAAAGCGCGTAGTAAGAACCCGTACCCCTACGTTTCACCTTGTCAGCCATACTTGGCACGGTTTGCCTTCTTATCATGCACAATCATCCTGATAGTCATCAATGGTGCTGCGCTGTGGAATCGTTGGCACACCGTGGGATTCTTGTCGGCATACCTGGGTGTAAGTCTCCACAATGTATGCGGGCACACGCGCTGACCACGAAAAGCTGTTACTCTTTTTTCTACTCTGGATCGTGTTGAAATTCGTCAGGCTCGGTACGAGCTGGGAGCAGTGGCAAGATCAAGGATTGTACAGAAAGTTCAAAAGCTCGAAGGACTTTCGCGACACTCTTGCGGAGTTGAATTCTGCAAGAGATACGAGGATGAGATTTGGTTAATCGTGAGAGAAGGGGCCGGCTGTAGTGCCCAGATTGTCGTCTAGAGATCTCCTGCTAGTGCCTTGGTGACTTCGTCGATATTACAGCAGTGCTTTCTGTCGTAGCAGGTTCTGTTGAAAAGGTCGGGTGCTTGTACATCTCACTGTTCGCGCACCTAACACGAGTACCAGTTGTACATTCTTCTCAGTAACGATAGATCGTCACTAGTAGCATGCGGCAACAAGTCGAGGTGGTGCGGAGCAGAGGTGTAACCCAATGGTCTGAGCGCCATTTTTACCGACCACTCCTAAGCACTGACCTCATTCGGCAAGATCAGCCGAGATCCCTGTCGCCATCTGGAAGCACATCTCCAGCGAGCTTCCACACAACACAATCACGACTCCGCGCAACATGGACGAAGACATGGAGGACATCGACCGGAGGGCAGAAGACTCCGGCGAAGAAGAGTACGACGAGAACGCAGACGAGGACTTCAACCCGGACCAAGTCAAAGACGATCACGAGAACTCCGAATCCTCCTCCGACGACGAGAATGAAGACGAAGCGCCAAAAGCTGCCAAACGGAAACCCTCCACAAAGAAACGCAAACCCGACGCCGCACCAGGGATCGATCTCGACTCGGGTGACGAAGCGACCATCCGCGAGCGCAAAGCCAAACGGAGGAAAAAAGCAGCAGCAGCAGCAACAGGAGGACAAGATGAAGAAGATTCCGGCGGCGAAGGTGGTTTCATCCGCACACGGCGTCAACGCGCGGTAGAGAAAGAAGAACGACGCAATCGCAAACGCGGGGTGCGAGAAGGCGCGGTCACCATCGACGTGGATCAAGTATGGGCGGAATTGAGCAGCATTCCCGTCGGTCGCACTGTTTTGCCGCCGATTGCGAAGAAGGGAGGGGAAGGGGACGATGGAGAGGAGATGGATGTTGATGGCGATGAGAAGGAGAATGGAGGGGAGATGGTGAGGATTCAGCGGAGGAGTCAGTATGCTGGGGAAATCACATACGTGGATGTGGATGTTCCGAGGAATAGTAAGGAGGCGAGGAAATATTTTGAGGAAAATCCGGAGTTGGATCCTGAAAGGGGGGAATCTGCTGGGATGGGAGATGGTGCTGCGAATGCGAATACGACGTCTGATGCTGCTGCTGCGTCGAGGAATCGTCCACTTCGTCGGCCGTCGATGTTTGAACCGAATCCTACCGGCATGGTGAAAGGTGTTGCGCCGGAGAAGCTGAGATTGCGGACGCCGAGTCGATTGGACGTGTTGATGGAGCAGAAACGGTTGGAGGCGAAGAAGAGTGCGCAGAAATTGAATACGATGCAGATGAGCCAGTATGACTGGAAGAGCTATGTGGAGAAGGAAGGGTTGAAGGATGAATTGGACGTGTATGAGAGGAGTGGCAATCGATTTTTGGCGAAGGAAGCCTTCTTGGATCGCGCGGCGGGGGCGAGAGAGGCGAAGGCGAGGGATGCGAGGATGAGGCTGTGAAATTGAGGCGAAGAGAAGAAAGAATACTTGCTTCGGGAGGAAATGTTATGCACGTGAAGATTGCAGTTCTATGATACCCGGCGCTGTCTATATAGCAGTAGGCCACCAAATTACCTTGTGCTTAGTTTCGATACATGCCGCTGCTCATGATCTTCGACAAATTGTCGCCCGAAGGAGTTTTACATGTGTATCTCATGCACACGGGCGCAATTGTGCATCAATCCATCGGAATTTGCGTGGGAGTCGAAGGACATAACTGTCCGGCGTTGGACTATGTTAGTTAGACCGGGCCAAGGCACCTCCGAACGCTCCGCTCCGAAGGGTCAAAAAGTGACGGAGGATGGAAGTATGTAAGCACAGCTGGAAGGAAAGGGCAACAGCCTCCTGATCCCTGCTCCTGGACATTTCTCACTCCACTTCTAGTCCACTGCTACTCACACTCCTTTTACACAATCGATTCCTCATCTCCCGCTTCTTCTCTCCTGACCATCTCTGCGCGACGTCTTCTCTCTCCATTTCTCTTCTTCACCGGCGCTGACCAACCCGCGATCCCGACCAGGCTGCAGCTGCATCATCTTTGCGCGAACCGGAACTGGGCGCGATAGCGATAAGACACGAGCGAGCGCGCGCGCGTTTCGCATCCCGAAGACGAGCCGTACTGCCTGCATTCTCCCCTCTTTTGCGGCAGTCAGCTGTGGTGGTACAGACATTCGCCTACAGCTTCCCGCTGCCTGCACGTGGGAGCTGACTCTGAAGCTACTGCAGCTTCTATCACCGGGAACAACCTCCTGATAAGGGACCGACTTATCGCTGATCATCGTCACGAAACTACGGCGTCTCCATCAACAAACACCGACTGAACGGGAAGAACATAAGGGCATCCAGCGGACATACAAAATGGCTCGCGACGCAGTCCAAGCACAAGAGCGGCATCGAGCAAACGGCAACGGCAACTTGAATGGTTCAGCGCAACAGAATGGACATCCTAAAGCTCCCGAGACTCTTGCTACAGTGGACATCAACGATGATCAAACAGATGAGAACATCTTCCTCTTCATTCCCAATTTGATCGGTGAGTTTCGCCAGCGCAGTACCATCTTTCCATTCATTCCCGCAGAGAAATTCCATTCACCCCCGAGAGAGAATCCGACTGACTCCTCCCCAGGCTACGCCCGCATCGTCCTCGCAATCGCCTCTCTCTACTTCATGCCCCTGCATCCACGCCGCTGCAGTTTCTTGTACACCATTTCCTGCCTCCTCGACGCCGCCGATGGCATTGCCGCACGCAAATACGAACAATCCACCCGTTTCGGCGCCGTTCTTGACATGGTCACGGATCGCTGCACTACGACCTGCCTTCTCGTGTTCCTCGCCACGGCGAAACCAGCATACTCGGTGATCTTCCAACTCTTGATCAGTTTGGATCTCGCCAGCCATTATATGCACATGTATGCCACCTTGGTCATGGGCGGACAGACTCAGAGCCATAAGAATGTCGATGCGAAGAGGAGCTATGTGATGCATTTGTATTACACCAACAAGGTGAGTTTGAGCCACCCGATGGTCCCCATGGTAAATCACGCGAGACTGATTATCCGACTTTCCAGACCGTCCTCTTCATCGTCTGCGCCCTGAACGAACTCTGCTTCATCGGCCTCTATCTCCTCTGCTTCAGCTCCCCCTTCCTCACTCCCGCCCTCCGAAATCCCATCCCCGGGACCGAATCCGCCACAACACCCACCTCCAATCCCTTGGATCCTACTCCCTCACTCTTCTTCCCGAATCCTTTCTCCCCTGCCGCAATGGAATACGCTCGAGCGAATAAGATGGACTCGAACGTGCCGTGGATTCTCTTCGCCGCGAGCGCGCCCGTCATGCTGTTCAAGCAGTATGTGAATGTGGTGCAATTGATCCAAGCGAGTCGGTGGCTGGCCGAGGGAGACCGGAGAGAGAGGAGGAAACAAGGGTTGCCGAGGCGGAAGGGGAGGATTGGAGCCAAGAAGGGATTGTGAGGCACCAGTTTGGCAAAAGAGGCGTAATATACGGGCGTGTCTTCTTCCACTTTATTTCCCGGAGTGTCCGGATTTCAGATTCTTTTGGAAATGGTTTCATGGATGGGACTTGTTTCGGTTTATCGCGGACATTTGCTTGCTGGCAGGCTGGCGGGGAGGGAATTCCTGTCGCCCACATCACACTGCGGTCTGTCTACCTGCCTGCATGATTCTGGCGCATATTCTGGCGCGAGGGCGATGGGAACATGTTGTTGTTGCGTGCGAAGAACAAGAGTCCCTTCTCTTGCACAAGCACCACATCGAAGGAAGAAATCGGAAGAGCCCGATCGAGTACAGCTTCTTGTCTTTGTATGAAGAAAGCAAAACAACATCTGTTTGTGTATGTGTATGCGAGAGGGAAGAAGCGAAAGGAGAGAACGAAGAAGAGAGAGAGATGTCCAAGAAACTTGTGCGATTAGCGAGGCGTTTCCAAGGCGCGAGAGTGAGAGTGACAAAGTCGGAAAGACAGAAAAGAGAGATAATGAACTACTTCTACTGCACTGAGAAAGTCAGAAGATATGATCCCCTGGTTCGAGATGCAGATGTGGATTTCAAAGTGCGAACACAAAGTCTGGAAGAAAGCGGGATAAATCGAACATTGAGAACTTTCACTCTTGGGGACAGGATAGGTTTGGAAGGGGGAGGCGATCCTTTGTGGAGAGGTATTATATCAACGCAAAGAGCTTTTCGTGTATCCATGCGCTGCGATCGTTCTGTCTGATCAGTCGTAGTTTCGTCTCAAGTGGGAATTGCAGAGAGGAGGAAATGGATTCGAATTCCCATGATGCTTTGACGCAAAAGTCCATCGTTTCGGACATTCTGCTGTCTACCCACTGTGATCGTACTGCGGTTCTACTTTTTGACCCCAGCGAATTACCATCCCTCCCCATTCCATCCGGACGACTACCAGGATGGAATCCAAAAAAGAGAGAGAGAGGAAACAAAAGACTACCCATTATTCCCCCTCCTCCCACCAGCCTTCTTCCTCCGCACATGCTCTTTCAAAATCCGCCTCTCCTCCACAAGACTCCTCTTGCCCTTGCGCTTCGCCTTGCCCAACGTCATGAGGAAATTCTTCTTGCGCGCCTTCTCCTTATTCGTCGTACTCTTCCCCTCGGACTCCTTCTTCTCTTTCCTCCGCGCCGTCGTACTCCGGTGGTCATTCTCGTGATCGCGCACGAATTTCCCTGTGACGGGATCGACGTGGCCGCCTTTGGCCATGGCGATCTTTTCGTCTTTGGTGGTCTTGTGGCTCAGTTTGGCGAGGCCTTCGATGTTGGCTGCCGTGATGGCATCGTCGGCGTGTCGATTTGTCGGGTTCGTGGGAAGAGGAGTGAGTTTGCGGCGTTTGTGTGCTGGCATGGCGGCTTGGACGGCGGCGGACTGCCGCAGTTCATGCAGTTTGGCCAAATCTGCTGGTGTGAGAATGTGGGTTGTTGCGAGGGTGGAGAGTCGGGCTTCTTCGCGAATTGCGGCAGCATCAGGTCCCAATGACTCTGTTCGACGGGATCGATCATCTTCGTTCTCTCTGCTCGACTCCTTGAGTTTCTTCTTCTTCTTGTCGGCTTCGTCTTCGGAGTCGGAGATTTCGATATCTTCGCCATCGCTTTCGACATTGATCCAGCCGCCACTGCTTTCGCTGTCGTTCTGCTCTGCTTCCCAGTTCTTCCACGCCTCCTCGTCGTCTTCTTCTCCAATCCCCTGTTCTTCTCGCCACTTTTCCAGCAGTTCCAGGCCTTCTATCCCACCTGCAACCTCCTCGGCGCCGAACCGCACACTCGCATTCTGGCCGACTCGCAGTCCCAACGCGGCATCACGTCCACGATCCCTCTTCTTCAACAACTCAGCACCCACTTCTCTGTACAAAGACAAAAGTCCTCGCGCGGCCATTTGCACACCCTTGTCCTTGCTCTTGCGATACTGTACAAGATCTTGCAACAAAGTCTCCGTCATGGCAAGAGGCTGTCGCACACAAATCTCACGAATGCCGTTCAATCCCGCCGAGCACACTTCGGCTGCCGACGCTTCTGATACAAATTCGTTCGCAATCTTCACCACGAGCGGCTCCAAGAGATCCGGAGGAACGAGATTATGCGACGCTTGCGCTAATGATGCCAGAAATGATGTGACCGAGGGCTGTTTGTGCGAAAGGAACTTGATAAACCAGGAGTAAAGTGGAATGAGGGTCAACTTGTGCAGACCGACAAGTCGAGATACCAATTGCAACACGTAGAGCTTCTGCTCCAGATTCAATTTGACCTTCGGGTTTGTGGGCTGCAAATGTTGTTGGAAGAGCTTCTCGGCAAAGCCTTGTGGATCGTGCAAGAGATGAAGGGCTGAGAAATTGAGCGCCTGGTGTGCATTCTTCCTCTTCTCCTTCCTTCTGACTTTTGCCTGTGCAGCGGCAAGGTCCTTCTCCCGCTTTTTCGACTTCTTGTTGATTCCGACCTGGTGCTTGAGTTTCCCAATGTCAACATCACTCTCATCGTCCGTATCTTCTTTGTCGGCCTCTTCCCGCTCCTGATCTGATCCCAAGAAGAATCGGACGCCCGAAGTTACGACTTTTGCGTCCTGTGCCAATGCTGCGACTTCCATGATGCTGACGGCCTTTGCATCCGTCCACACCGATCGCTTCCACAGTTCTCTTGTCAATTTAACCGCCCATAGCCCTTTCGGTGAAGTAGGATCCGACGCAATGAGGTTGTAGCATATCGTCTGAATGTTGCGATTCAATTTGTGATTTTTGGTCTTGCTATTCGACGTCCGCAAATCCGAGACGATCTTTTGAAAGAGAAGCGCTCGAAGCGCCTTCGAGGGCGTTGAGATCAACAACGGCCATAGAGTATTCAGAAGAGTGTTGGAGTCGATAATGTCCTTTTTCCGCAGCAGTACCAGACTGCCCACAATTTTGTCTCGCAGCTCGGCATCGAGGGCGGCGTGGTGCAATTCGATGAGATTGATCAGGTCGGTGGGAAAGGCGACGGTCAGACTCGGATAACAGTCGGCGACATGGGAAACGAAGTCGATCAGATCGCGCAGTTTGACCACGCCCGTGTCGTCAGTGGTCGTGGGCGAGGCGAGGAAGAGCTCGAGCAGCGAGCGATACTGGCCATATTGCGCGACAAAGTCTTCGCGGTACGACGGTGGATCGACTTTGATCTTGTGCTGCAGATTCGGAAGATCCGCGTCGACCTTCTCCAGCGCTCCGACCTTGCGCTTCATCGCGAGAAGGGAGTGATGATGTGTGGATGTCTTTGCATTCGCAGTCGTCCAAAATTTCCAGCCGACACCCTCCACACAAGCGGAGACGAGTCCGCCGCGGATCTAGCCGTGATAAGCGACGGGAATCAGCGTCGTTATCGGTCCTGCTGCGGGTGAAGAAATGCCGAGGCTGCACGTCGAGAAAGTGTCACATTGCCCGATGATCTTCAAGTAATGAGTCGTTGTATGTATCACATGAATACTGCCCTATCACATTGTACATGTAGCGCGACTTCAGCTGCGGCTTTTTGGACAGGTGGATGTGCATACTTCTTCACGACGCTTCGGCGCCGAATCAAGCAAGAGCACCACAACTTGCCATGCAAACGGAGCCGCAGTGACAGACACAATCGACTTGACAGACGTCCAGTTGCACAAGTGCGACAACAATTCAAAGTCACACCTCGAGCCTGTTTAACGTTAAAGCTCTGCTTGCCGATTCTCCACCTGATCCTCGACATACTCGGGCCCCAATGACGACCGCCAAAGTCCCCAATGGCTTCGAAGTCCTCACAGAAACAATTTCGATCCATCGACCCGAGAACAGTATATCAAGCGACGAAACTCCGCCTCCCCTATTCGTCATCTGCAGCTGGATGGCCGCCCTTCCAAAGCACATCCAAAAGTACACCGACCAGTACATGAAACGCTACCCATCCTCGACCCTTCTGCTCATCCAATCCACATGGAAAGACGTATCCGGAACCGATGAATTCATGGTACATTATTCATCCCCAAGCTTCGCCTTCCCCTCCACTCCCTGTTACATCAGACTGACTCTCCCCTTTCTCCCGCCAACAGAAACCCCGCCTCGCCCTGGCACTCTCCATCATCCAATCCCACCTCCAGCACCCATTCCCCAAACTCTTCCTCCACATCTTCTCCAACGGCGGCGCCACAATCGCCAACCACCTCACCATACACCTCAGCACCACCACCAATTCCTCCTCCTCCTCCCTCCCTCCCCTTCTCCCGCATAATCCTCGAATGCACCCCCTCCCGCTCCAACACCACCCAAGCCGTCCGCGCCGTCTCCGCCGCCTCCCTCGGCACCACCCCACTCCTCCTCCGCCTCCTCGGCACCTTTCTCATCCGCTGCTACGTCTCCTTCGGCTTCTGGAAAAGCCGCGTCCTCGGCCGCGAAAACATGGTAGATCGGTTGCGGAGGAGGTTAAATTCTCCTCTCACCACCACCACTTCTTCTTCCTTCCCCAGCAGCACCTCTCCTCCTTCTTCTACATCTCCTGCTACCGTATCGCATCAGGAGAAGGAAAAAATCAACGTCATCCTCGTCCCCAAAGAACGGATTTGGAATCCGGCGATTCCGAGATTATATTTGTATTCCAAGGGTGATGAGGTGGTGTCGTGGGAGGATGTGAGGGATCATGCGGTGGAAGCGAGGGAGAGGAGGGGGTTTGAGGTCGTGAGGGAGGAAGTGTTTGAGAGGGCGCCGCATGTGGGGTTGCCGAGGGAGGATTTCGAGCGGTATTGGGGGATTGTGGAGGGGTGGTGGGCGGAAGGGGAAAGATAGTTATGATTGATGATGAGAGGGAGGCGGGAAGGGGAGGAGAAAGAGAATGGCGTCGGGTGTGTATGTATAGTTTAATTTTGATGACGAAGATGTAAAGCGGAGGAAATAAGCCATCCCAGTAGCAAACAGCAAGGAATTATTCATTCGAGTATTGGTTTCTTTTCCTCACAACAACAAAACAACCATCAAACCCGTCCCTCCCAGCTTCGTGACAAGCATGCATCGGCCATTCTGATCATCATTTTCAAGAATCCCTGAAGCAAACTCCCAATGTGATTCCAGCTCTCACTACACTCCCTACTTCGAGGAAGCACTATACCCCCCACCACTAATACACGGCTCCACATCATCTTGCCTTCTCCCCGTCAACCCCTCCCCGGGAACCCGACCAGGCGAGGTCCCAGCACCAGCGACAGAAGTCTTTTCCGCGCTGGGAACAACATCACCGGTTGTCGTAGACCCCGCGATGATGACGACGGGAGCAGCAGCAGTTGTAGCAGCAGGAGCTGCGGCGCTGGAGTCTGTGTTTTCGGAGAATTTGGACGAAATGGGGTTCGTATGGGCTGCTTGTTGCGTGGTAGAAGAAGATGTGGCGGTGGTGGAATTTCCAATGGCGTTGTTGTCCCCGCTGAGGAGAGGTTCTACATCGTGTTGTCGCTGGCCTGTGAGGCCGGTGTCGCGTTCAGTGGAGGGCTGATCAGTAGCAGAGGAGGAATAAGCGAGCGCTCCGGCGCCTGCGGCTGCTCCTACAGCTGCTGCTGAGCCGGC
>ANSM01002949.1:0-14684 GCA_000347735.1 Cercospora canescens BHU | reverse complement strand
GCAGTGGCCGGGCCATGTTCGCGCTCGTTGGCGCCTGCGAAGCGAGGGCGTCGATGCATTGGCGAAGGCGGTCGCTGGAAGTCGCACCCTGAAACATTCATGCCGCTGGTTGCCGGCTACGTCATTCCGCCGGCTAAACTTGGCAGACACCATGCTATGGAATGCATTAGCAGCAATACTAGAACAGAACGTGCAGTCTCCCATGCTTCTGCGGCATGACCACTCATCTTCGCTCCTACAGGTATTTACAGTCTCTGGATTCCTGATACCGCATGCGATCTACTCTAGATATCCTCCTGGTTGAACATGCTGATTGTCCATTGTCCTGTCTCGGTATTGTTTGTGACATTCGTCTGCCTGATCGATCCTCCCTTCAAACTGCCACTTTCTGCAATGCCCCCTGCGATCGGTCTCTGCAGAGCGTTGTCACCACTCTTGACAGTGAAGTTGGCCAGGCTGATTTCCAACGGATTCCTCGTCACAACCGTAGGCAGGCCGAAATAGCTGGCATTGACTTCATCATAGCTGATGTGCAGTTCGAAGTAACCACGGTAGTACACGTCATTCCAGTGCAACTCAGCATTTGCAGCTTCAAGAGCGTCCGAGTAATTGTTGGCTGAGAGCTGGGTAATGTTCTGCCCATAGGGGCACGGTGATGAGACAGCCGACCCAGCGAACTCGACTCCCAGTGCTCCAGCACCAGTATCAGCCGAGTATTTGGCATGGTCAAGCCATACAAGATCAGATACCCAGCTGGCATGGGAGTCACCGCTGATGACAATGTTGTTACCGATCTCGTTTGCGGTCAAGTAATTCAAGGTCCGGTTGCGGTTGGCTTGGTATCCATCCCATGCATCGTAATCAAGCGGGTTGACGTTTCCATACGACACGGACTCGTTCATGCGCGAGAAGACAGTCTGGGATCCGATGATTCTCCACCTTGCACCTCTGTTGGCAGACTCGCCGAGAGAGTTGTAGAACCAGTTCTCTTGACGAGAGCCCATCATGGAGCGGCCGGCGTCATTAGAGATAGAGTGGATGTAGTCACTTTCCGAGAGTCAGCCACATGAACTCCCGTTTTAAAATGCTCCTGAGAACCACTCACGTGTTCCAATACAGATCTGTGATCGAACGATCATACTGACGAGTGTCAAGCATAATCAAGTCGAACAGCGACCCAATTTGAAAGCTACGCCAAATGCGAAGGTTGTCGTCCATCTCGACTTGGCGGATCGGCATCCATTCAAAATAAGCTCGGACAGCGTTCATCTTGCGCTGCTCGACCGATACACCCCCGTCCTGCACGAACGACGCCTCTGTGTTATTCAGCTCGGATGCACCATCTCGGTATGTATTATCAGACACCTGTCAATGATTAGCAACTGATTGACATGTAATTATACTCGACCACCAAAAAGTACCTCATGATCATCCCAGGTCGGGATCCAAGGATAAGTTTGGTGCGACAGCAGCAAATCGTGGTCGGTACGATAAGTGGCGTGCCGCTCTCGGTAGTCCTCGAGTGTGTAAATGATCTTTTCTGGTTTTGGCACGCGGCCAATGGACTGTCCATATCCATAGTCTCCATCGCCAGCGTACTCATAGATGTAGTCGCCCAAATGAAGCACAAAATCAACAGAATCTTTCCTCGCAGGGTTTCCGTAGGCATTGAAGAAGCCGAACGGAAAGTTGCTGCAAGAGTACACCGCAAGGCCGACATTGTCAACATAGTCGTGCGGATATGGCGTGGTCTTGGTGCGCCCCAACGGGCTGGTGTTGTTGCTTCCGCATACGTTGAACTGATAATAATATTTTGTCCACGATGTCAGGTTACCTGCCTCAACCTTGATTGTGTAGTCGATATCGCTAGAAGTATACGCTGTGCCGCTACTTTCGACGTGCTCGAAATCTGGTGTCCTGGCGACTTTCCATTCCGCGCAGACAGGTGCTGTAGACACTTGCTTCGGGCCATGATTGTACAGTGGGACATAGCCACTGAAAGTCGAATTGCTTGCGGTGTCATTCGAAGCTGTGATTGGGGCGAGCCTCGTCCACAAGATCACGCTGTCTGGGTATGGATCGCCCGAGGCCACGCCATGTGTGAAATTGAGTTGCGAGGGCTCAAAGGCTTTCGAGGGGCTGGCGGAATACTTAGTAGCTTGTCACCCGACAGGAAAATTGATGATGCTCACGTATTGCGCTTGTTGACCTTGTGCAGCGAGACTCCCAAGCCCGGGTGATTATGCGAAGGCGACCTGTAGTTGAGATTCCGCCTCCAATTTGCCTCTGCTAGCAGAGAGCATGCCAGAACACAGAGCGGGACTGAAAGCTTCATGTTGCCCAGTGCTTGGAGTAACAGACAGGGCGGAGAAGGTGGCCGGGCTCTTCTTTCGGCGACATATTTCTACAATTTAAGAGGGAATCTCACCTGCCATGTATAGCAAGCTCTCCCGGCACAGTCTGTACCTGACCGGGATGAGGTCAATGGCACAGAAGCTTTGCACGAGGAGCAAGGAACATTGCCCAATGAACGTCGATGCATTTGCCATGCTTCTGCAGAGCTTAGGCAGCTTAGCAAGTCTTGACCTGTTAGCAGCAGCCGACCTGGCTGTGAGACATTGTTTTTGATGGCAAGCGAGTGTCAATGGAAAAGCGGAGGTCGGCGTCACATGAAAGCGGACAAACACGTGCTTCGAGAGGCTCGCGTCGTTGGTTTGACCCGAATGTCAGCTTCCGCTCCTCCCACGACCTGCGTGCGAGCCATGATGAATGCACGCGTGCCGGATATGCGGCATCACGATGAACGGGTACGCCGCGTGTGACGATACTGCTTCTGACTTGAAGTCCGGTATCGCGACGTGAGCGGCACGGCCTGGCGACCATGCAAGACTTGCTCAGCTCTCCGGGAGACAGGACGAAAGACGTTACCGCACTCTCGCACGAGATACGAGTCCATTAGCGGGCAATTCGAAGATTGCGCTTGCTTCCGCCGCTTGACTGGCACCTCTGCCGCCGCCAGAGGCTTGGTCCTGAAGAAAGATGGATGTTACAGACCCATGATATGAGCACCTGCCCAGACTGTCGCGAAGTATCGTATCCTCACAGTGTGTGGTGTCAAAAGCATGCGAGAGCCCGGGGGCTTGCAAGCAGAGCGCTCTTGATGACGCCTTCTGTCAGGTCTGTGATCAGCGAAAATGCGTTTCGGTACTGAAGGGGCTCGGCGGCTCGCGGAGTTGGGACGATCTCAGTCTTGAAGGAACGGCGCCTTCGAACTTGATGTAGACATGAAGATGATCTGAAAAACGAGCTGGTCAGGGCGAGGACGGACACTGCAATATCAGAAGGCAACATGAGAGAAGGTAGGTTTGCAGCATGTCTGCATGCTTGCCGTAGGTCCGGCCCCTGTGAGAGTCCACAGATCCTTAAGAAGTTTGCTGTTCGGCACGGCAGCCGTTTTTCCTCGAGAACGCACCCGCGACGACGAGGCAGCACTCCGCTCATCTCGTGGGCCTCACCATGAATTCTCTTGAGTCTGGACTCGATGACGACGCGGGTCGACTCGTCAGCAGAGACCGCAGCTTGCATGAGCTTTCTCTCGACGTCAGCATCCTGCCAGTCGCTGATGAATATCCCGGCACCAACACACGCATCTAGCCATCGCGGAGACGGAGCCCGTGACTATCGCATGCGTAAGCTAGACCTGCGCCTCTATCGTTTTCATGTGCGTGCATCACACAATGGTGCACACTTGGGCCCAAAGTTCCGGACCTCCAGCTCAGGCAATCTTCATAGTCCGGATCACGCGAACGACAGCAGGCATTGAGCGGAGTATGGAGGTGGATATCGGACTTCACAACAGCATGCTACAGCTTGCCGGCGAATCGCCATCTTCACGGCAATCGTTGTGCGTGATGGCCTGCCGCTGACTCGAGGCGAGGATCGAAGCACGACATCACGGCAATGGGCGTCAGCCGCGAAAGAATGTGGGCGAATCTATGCCTGTTCCTTGCAGTTTGGTGAGCTGTCTACGCAGCAATTGGCCCCGAACCAGACCTGAGTGCCCCATGCTCGTCACAGCGTCTGCCTCTTCCTCCAGTAATGGTTAGAGCACAAATCGGGCATCCAAGCTTGAAGAAACACGAATCTCGTGCCAGTCGCAGAGATTGATTGATGGCTACATCATCGCTTCCCACGCTGCGTTGCGCATCGCGGCGCAGACACCTTCAAAGCAATGCCTTGAGAAGACTCGCCAAAATCGTAGGTAAGGCCCTGTTCACTTCGCTGGATTTAATCCGGATTATGGATTATTCTTGGCGATAATCCGGATTGTTATAATCCGAATATAATCATCACCAAACAGTAACTGAAATAATCCGGATTAAATTCAGCTGTTCACTTCTAATAAACCGTGGTTTGGTTAATTGCTAAGCTAGTTATATAACTATTAGAATTCGAACTTTATGTCGTCTAGTATTAAGCTTAATTCCAGTCGATTGCCGCACTATTCGCTTGAGTTATCTCTAATAACTGTGTGCTATTTCGTGCCTTCCGATTCGCTAAGATGTCGCTAAACTAGAACCTCGAGAAGGACGGTGTTTTGCTAGCTAATAACCTGTTTAACCGGCTCGCGGAGTCGCTAGAGATAATAACCGATAATAGTAGGTTCAAGACGTCGTTCTTAAACAAGGTAGCTCGTAATATAGCGGCGGACTAGGGTATAGCGATAATAGGGCGGAAGATTATAAATAAGGTACAAGAGAAGAAGCGTATATAGCGTGCGTAGTACGACTACCTCTAGCATATTAGTAGCTAGTTACATATTAAAGGCGAGGCGCTAACTAATACGGACGAGGTAGAAGAGGCTTATTATAGTATAAACCGCTAGTACAAGGCGTTCCGCTATTAACTGCCGGACTAGTTCGAACAATTAGAGGTAATATAGGGTAATTAGCTAGCTATAGGCTATAACGCTACCGAGGCTGCGGATATTACAGACGCTATAGATAATAAGAATAGCAGTACGGAGGCGGAGGAGGCTAAAGAATCGTCGGACAACTAGAGCCGTGGCCATAGTTAGAGTTAGAGCTGTAGCTATAGTTATTAGAGCTAGCTGCCGGCGACGCTAGCGTCGTTAACAGCGTCGCGTAGTGTTCGTAGTAAATCGTCTAGTCGTAGACGATTAGGCTATAGCCGCGTTTAGAAGCGGCGTTACCGTAGAGGCGATACTTCCTCGTCGCCGGCTATATCGCTAGAGATTAACTAGCTAAGGTAGGCTATAAATACGGTAGCTGCTACGAGAGTCGCCTTAAGCAACACGCTGCTAATACGTGCCGTAAGTCGCCTCTAGTCGTTCAAGGCGTTCGAGGAGTTGTCGGAAGCTAAGTAATATAAGCTTAATTAGAAGGTATTAAAGAAGGATGTCGCTAAGCAGGAGATAGTTATTCGGATACCGGATAAGGCGCTAGAATACTAGATAAAGGCGAAGAAGGAAGAACTGCGATAATAGTCAGAGCCGCCGCTACTATCGCCTCGAATTACGTCGCTGCCGCCGCCGCTGCCGTCTATAGAGTTGCTACCTTTAAGTTAGCGTTATTATAGCTATTAGGAGTTAGTAGGTTACCCTTAGTCGTAGCTAGTAGCGCTAAATTATAACTATAGGCTTAATAGGTAGTAAATAGAAGGTATAGTTGTCGAGGTAATAGTTAAGGTAGCGGAATTAATTAAGCTATCGGCTTTACCTACTTATATAATTAAGTTACGTAACGCTGCTACCAGCTACCTCTTAATATCGCTACGTCCTTCCGAGTTCGTTCCTAACAATAATAACCTCTTAATATTGCCTCTATATCGCCGCCGCTACGTTGTCGCGAAACCGACTATACTTATTCTTCTTACCGATTCTATAATTATTAAGTTCCGGAGACTCTAGCGCCGGTGCGGCGAGGACAAAGCCGCTGTTGGCGGCATAACTTCTATAGCAGTTTATAAAGTTGTATAGTACGAATAGCGCGTAAATTAGGTACGTATTACGCCTAATACTAAAGCTAACTAGCGGCCGTTTACGGAATATATACTACCTTATCTTTATAATTCCGAACACTCTCTTAACTACGTTATAGTACTAGCTATGCTGTAAATTAAACAGCTGCTAGGGCGTCTGCGGCCGCTTCTTTAACTCTACTAACTCTCGGAGGTAGTACGGCGTCTTCTAATAAGGTACTAGTACCTCCGGAACCTTCGCCGAGTACCTACTATTAGCGAGATAATATCGTCTAGTTAGTACCTTCAGATTGCTATTTAGCGCTGCCTTTAGCACAGAGCCGTCGTTCGCACTACCCTCGTATCTAGTAAGGCTATAAACGATATTAAGGTTAAAGTTAACCGCTATAAGAACGTTCTAAGTAACACTACCCTTCCGGTTTTAATAGTAATCTAGCGACTTCTTCTTTACGTTAATAGGTACGTACGTACTATTAAGCGCTCCGAGGTAGCTATATAGGAATAGATAAACCTTTAGATTCTAAACTATAGCATCCGGAAGGTTAGTACCTCTATCTATAACCTACGGAAGGCGAACGAACTGCGAATATAGCCGGCAGAGGTACTTCGTAATTTGCTTAATCTACCGACTAATAGAGGCAGTTAAGTAACTATAGCGGAATCCTAGTACCCTATAGGAAGGCGACTAAGCGATATATTCGAGGAATATTACTACCTTCTGGCTAGCGGATACCCGGCTATCCTCGAGGCCAGCGCTACGTAAGTAGTATATTAAGGCTTATAGAGTAACCTAGTTTATCCGTAATACGTTTAAATAATACTTGTTATAGCCGTCTATTATTAACTCGAGAGTCGTTCGTTCGCTACGGTCAACCTCTAAATAGACAGTCGGAATGCTAACCGGACGATTAAACATACGCCGAGGGTAGTAAATAGCTGTATTAACCTACTATATAGCCGCATCTATTATAACTACCTCGCAGGTAGTTAGAATCGCTTCTTCCGCGTCCTCGAGCGTCTCTATTACGGCCAATTAAACCAATTAGAGGATAAGAAATTGCTGCTAACATTCGACAGTATTAAGAGTTTATAGACGAACATAGCGGCAATCGACTATTTCTATACTATATACTTAACGCGTCCACACGACGCGTCTCGGAAGGTCTCCACTTCGATTCTAATAGCGTGTTTCTCTACTAAGGACGATCGCCGCACGGACATAATTATAAAATAAACCAGACATGTCGTAGTTTATTAGATTATTCGGATACGACAACCCTTTTGAGTATTCCGGCAGAGTTTGGCTAGTCTTAGCAATAAACCTGATTTAATCCGGATTACTGGAAGTGAACAGCTGGTTTATTGAATTTGGATTATGGATTATCGCCAAGAATAATCCATAATCCGGATTAAATCCAGCGAAGTGAACAGGGCCTAAGACGTGCTCCGATCTGCAAACAACGGTGCATGTCGGAATTGCAATTTGGATCGCGTGTTCGGAATTCATCGCGCCAAACCAAACCGGAATATGTGTCACCCTCATATTGGGCAGTTTCACAGAAGTTCATGCAGGGATTAGCCTTCACGTCTGGGCTTCCGACACATATGAGCTGGGGTAACCCATCGACTTCACCCGCTACCAGCCTCATTTTCCAGCCATTGCGATCACCCGAGACACACAACATCGACACCATCGAGAAATCCACACATGCGCCCAACCCTGTGCGCTTCTGCCCGGACGCTCCCTCCGAAGCCTATTGTTGGCCACGATGGCTGAGCGTCGTGGAAATTCGGGCTAGCTCGTGAGAACGCCTGCATGGCAGCCAGTGTTCACCACAGAACCCCACGACATGATGTCACTCATGTTCGTGTCCATCCGCAGCCCACAATGGTCAAGATGACAGCTCTCGAATTCCGTACGAGGTCGAGATAACGCGGCCAGCCCCCACTGGCGGGTTGACTCTCCCAACTCTATAACAAGTATCGTGCCGCCCGTGCGCGTTGCAGTCATCATCTGAACTCTCATCCCACTCCCACCGACTTCACCTTCTTCATGCACCACCGACTCCTCAACGTCAGTCAAGTGTCATGCCCGAACGAGGAAGAGATCCAAGAGACCCATACGTGAGGTCGAGACCCTCGCCATACCATCGGCAGAGCTACGACAGCGCCTACTCTAGCCGCGACCAGTTGTCCAGGTGAGTCCCTACACTTCCCATCTTCCACCCGTATACGTACACCGTCCGCTAACACCATATCCACCCAATCAGGATCTCCTCCGAATCCTCCATGTCTTCCCGGTCCCCCTCCCCCCGTCGAAGATCACGAAGCCGGGGCGGTCACCGCCGCCGCCGAAGACGCTACTCATCCTACTCGCGCTCGCCTTCTCCGCGCCACCGAGCCGAGCCCCCACCTCCACCCCTTCAACAAGAAGACATGCTCATGCCCCTGGAAGATAAACCCTGGTTCAAGAAAAAAACCCTGTGGGCGACCCTAGCTTCCGCTGCAACCATCATCGCCGTATATCCCACCTGGAAGTCCGCTCTCGCATCGCAATCTTCTGCCAAGGGCTCCAATCGGTCTGCAGACGCCTCACATCGGAGCGCGGATGCAGCGGAACGCGCCGCAGACGCCAGTCTGAGGAGTGCGAGGGCTGTGGAGAGGAGCACGAAGGCTGTTGAGAGGAGCGCAAATGCGGTCGTCAACACGGCTGTGGCGAGTGGGCATCAGGATCATCATGGACGGTATTGTGGGCCGTTGCCTGGGGCGAAGAAGAAGGAAGAGGAGAGTGGTGGTGGTGGTGGTGGCGGTGGCGGTGGGAGGCAGAAGAGGTTGGAATATGATCCGCTGAAGAATATTTTGCAGAGTGCGAATGTGCCGGCGGGGTTGGCCGTTAAGGCGAGTTAGAAAATGGGAAATGGGGATGGATTAAACGATCTGGTGACTTCAACAGAACAACATTTTGGGTGTTACTGTTGTGAAGGGAACATCTTGGTCGAGATTGCGCAATGCGAAGAGATGGGGTTGTGACTGCGACCCTACTCTCTTTGTTGGATGTTTGGCGCGCTTGCTCGGGAGCCGTACACTCATGTTTCTGTGCGGCATTGTGCATAGCGTTCTTCGATGTGTAATGTACTACTGATTTGACTCGTCTGATCCTTTGTTGTTGGCACAGCGTTTGAAGCGCTTCCGGTCTTGCGTAGCTGGAGGTTGTCTTTGCAGTGAGAGTGCAGACGCCGGTTACTCATGTGGGACATTAGCCAACTTCCATCTCTTCCCTCTTCTGCGGTGCGGCCACACTGTGGAGATCTAAGGCTCTCCACTCGCGCCCCTTGTTCCCGAAGACGATACATAGCTGCTTCCCCAGCCTCCCTCCCACGAGCAGCTTCTCCGGCCGAAAGGCATTTCCGGGAGGGAAATGGTGGATGACTCGCGGTGCCTCGCTTACCAGATCGCCAATACCATATGCAACAAGCAATAAATCCTCTACCTGTTCCGTGCGAAGAAGCGCGATGATGATCGAAGGGCTGCCTGGAACAAACGTCGCATCCAGAAATTCGCCTTCCAATCCCGAGGGGACGAAAAGCTGGCGATTCTGTTGCGTCCACTGGCGTTGACGCCTCGGCACGTTAGCGCTATTGCCTACCGAGGATCGAGCGGCCTTTGTCGAAGCTGTGATTGACAGAAGTTGCATCTCGCTGCTGGCACTGCTGTCAATACCAAGTACGCTTGTGACATAGTTCTCTCCGCCGGAGGGACTCGTGGTCATTCCAAATATCTTCATCTGGGCTGGCCATAAGTCCAGAGCGGTCGAGGGCGGATCTGTCGGTGGAAACACCAATCTGTTCTGCCACTCAGTGACATGTTTGACTGCAATCTTTGTGCGCCCGATAAGACCGCACACCAGGGCCGGAAGATTGACCAAGGATTCCGGGTCTGCAACGTCTTTTATTTTCAACGCTTGTCCCCTGCCCAGTTGGCTGATGGCCTCTTTCGTCCGCTCATAAGCCATGTCGCGAATGTGAGCCGCCGTCAAGAAGCTATCTTTATCACTCATTGCCCCTTCCTGAGCAGTCGGCCGATTCTCAATGAAGACGGCCAGATCGCTCTGCATCATATTGTTTTCGATGTAGCTCAGAACCAAAGCGAAATCGATATTGGGCACCTCCCGTTCTTCAGTCTCCATGGCATTCTGTGAGAATGGTTCTGCAACTGCGATGTCCACCTGCATCTTCAGCCATTTACTAAAAGCTCGGAATTGCCTGTGCTCGCTTTGTATGATGAGCTGCATTTTCTGCGCGACAAGCCGAATGCAATCAATGTTCTCTAGTAGTGTATCAAAGTTCTTTGGCGAGCAGTCGAAGCTGCTTGCATTTTCATGGTACCTTGCTTGCCCTCGCAGAGCGGATACTGCTACACTGAAGCGATCCAGCGCAGGCAACAAATTAATAAACAGATGGTTCTGTATGTTGCCATACATCGTGTTGATGTGCGTCTCCCAACGTCTGATGTTTGTGTCTTTTATGATGTCGACCACCCATTCCAGAACTTGCGGATGAAATGATCCCGTCATGGCAAGGTGATACAGATTTGCCAAAGCATCGCCATCATTCGGATGTTTGTCCTGTAAGTCCATCTCCAGGACTTTGATAAAGCGTAAGGGAACAGCCACGTTTGTCGTGTAGTCAAACTGTATGCACCGTGCTGTCTGGACAACATAGTCAAGCAAGGTCTGCGTGCGTTTCGTATTCGTGGCAATAGTATGGAGAGTGGAGCCGTTCAAAATCGACAATGGCAAGTCGAGAAAGGTCATTTGCATCGGATCGCCGTCTCCTTTCCCTTGGCAAAGTACGGAATGAGTCGAGACCTCCGGATGAGCTGCATGTGCTAATGGCTTTGCCGTGCTCGCCACATCACCGACGTTTACTGTCTCGTCCACGAGAACCTGCACAGTGCCAGCATACGGACACACTACAAGACTCTGCACCACACCAGGCGTGGAGGTGTTCTGCCCGTCGAACTGTGTGTCCGTCGCAGCCTGGGATCCAAATTTGCTTGCTCCAGCACCAGACTTTGGCTGCACCAAGCCATGTGACGGTATAGCGCTGAGTCGGGGCAGGACCGTTGCGATGTCGATAGCGGCAATCGCTCGTGGCAGGTCCATAACAGCATGGCCTCCTCTCGATTGTTGTAGACTGCTCCAGAGATTGCCATGATCCGCTTCCTCGAGGTCAATCGAGTCGTACCATTCGTCAGTCGAAAACAAATCGTGGGCACTCCGCTGGTCTTTTCTCCCCTTACCTCCTGGGACCTGGTGCTCCATGAATCCCATCACGGCGACATACTTGCCGCCCGATCCCGAATCGTCCTCTGGATCTGGATAGCTCAGCGGCAGCTTCAGATCCAAAGCATACTCTTCGTTTGAGCCCTCGATTGGAAGTTCTGCAAGCCTGATTTGTCGTCCGGTCCCTCCATCGTAGATGCCATACTTGCCGTCGCTCCAGCCAACGCCAAGACTGGACCCATCCGGTTTCCACGAAATGGCTGTGACCTCAATGTCTCGTTCCGAGAAAGCGGCATCCGAGCGTTTGATAGAGAAAGCGGTTTGCCCCGAGAGAATGCGGAAAGCCTGAACCTCCCACGCCGTCTCTCCGCCTGATGGTCCCACGACAATAGCGAGCAGGTCGTGTTTATGCGAGTATGCTGTCAACGGGAACTTGATTGACTGAGGCAGGCGCTTCGAAGATAGTACAGTCAGTGATGAGAAGTGAGAAGCCGCTGTCATGGTCGCTCGTGCGCATACTTGTTTCCGCGTGTCGTGTCTCTTGTGGTACAGATGCTGTCGAGTGTAGGTTGAACAGCGAGTTTCATGACACTAGTGCGCTAGCGCGACGCGAAAATGGCGCGTTTCCACGTTTTTGCCTTCACTCTACGAACTGGTGGATTCTATCATTGCAGCAGCACATTAAACAACCGTAAAATTCTCTGCCACAGATCTGACGTCCTTGCTGAAACCGACATCTTGGCCCTCGTTGAGTAAAGTGACACTGTTGATGTCGACCTCCACCCATGGCTTGCTCTTGCTGAAGCGCACCTGCATCGGGAAGAACTCGTCGGCCGATGAGGCTTGCGCTTCAAATTCAAACGTCCCGGATGCGTTGCTGTCATCCACATCGCCAATTGTCCAATCTATGCTATCTCCGCTCACTTCATAGACAGCATCGAAACTGGACACAGAAGGTTCCGACGCCGCGTACGGAATCACAACTGTGACATCCCGCAGGGCATCGCCACCAGTCAGCTCGTATTCGACAGTGATACTCCATGTGCCGGCATCAGTTTCTGAAGGCCAAGCTCTGAAGATGATTGGCGGATCCTGAACGCTCTCGGGCTTTGCAGCAAGCCGCCAGCGAGCGACCTGAATGCTGTTGTTCGATGGAAAGCCTTTGGTGGTATCTTGTAGCTGAATCGTATTGTTGTTCTTGAATTGCACTTTGTCGACTTTGGGATGTGCGTTGAGCTGTGCGCCTTTGGTATCTCCGACAGCCAAGTCGAGCTTGACTTGTGTAAGGCTGGGATCCGTAATTCGGAGCTGCAAGTCACCTTTGACTTCGAAGGATTCAATGTCACCTTCTCGCGACAAGCGCGCTGAGATGGCTTCTCCGATGACAACATGAATGCTCTCACGATCCGTGCTTGCCCTACCAGCTGGCGCAGAAGGTTGAACAGAAGGAGCCGCTGGCGTTGGCACACCGGCAAGTGGTGCACTCGCCTCTGCCGCTTCAGCTCCGAGCTGATCAAACATTGTGTTTGTGGGTTTCTTCTTGCCAAGCTGCATACCCTTGCCTCTCGTGGTCAGCGGCTTGCTGAAGGACTGGTTCTTTGCCGCATTGTAGGAGTCGTAGGAGTCTGTCATGCTTGGAGTTGAAGCAGGTGGCGTGTAGGTAGGGTAGTTCGGCGCCCTCGGCATTCCACCAACGCTGCCACTGCCGCCCCTCGTTGCGCGAGACATCTCCTTGCGCTGCATTTCCAGCTGCTTCGCCTTCCTCTTGCGCTCCTCCGAAGCCTCAAGCTCCTTATTGCGGGCGATGATCTCCTGAATGCGCTCCTCATGCGATTCCATGTCGAGGAAGGTCTTGATTTGGCTCAGAGTGAGGTTCTCTCGGTATCCCAATGTGACCACTTCATCGAAGGCTGACAAAAGCTCGAATGCGCATCTTGCGATTTCCCGCTCGTCGAGGCTTTTGCATATTGTGCTGACCACCTGGGCGAACAGATGAAGAGTGTTGATGTCTTGAAGAATGTTCGATTGGCGGTTTGTGATCAAAACCATGTAGAGTTCGTCCAGCGGCTGGTATACGAATCGCACATTGTCCTGCTCGACAGTGGTGTGCTGAGATGCGGTGTCTGCAAGTTTGGGAAATGACGCGAGCAGTGCTTCGACTCGGGACCTCTGCATCTGACGAAACTGCCTGGCGAGAATCGGTTTGCCCGACCGGGTGGTAATGGCTGCGGAGAGGACCACCTCGACTGGGATTTAGCACTGGAGGCATTGAATGAGGGGGACGAGCGTCTACTGACCATATTTGCAAGCAGCAGAGGCTGTCAGTGGAGACTGAGATCAATGTGCGCTGTTACAGCTGGAAGGTCTGGGTGGTGGTGTGCGAAGGCGATGCGCGAAGCCCCGATCAGTCCAACTGCTCGTATCCTGTGCACATACAACAAGCCAGTTGTCGATGCACGAGTTGAGCGCCAAGACGAGGGTCTAGCACGGAAATGACCCGCTTGTCTCCCGCATCCAGCAGTTGGCTCTGGTCACAGTCACCCACTCATCACTCTCCTCACCACCTCTGTGCCGCTCCTTTTTCTCGCAACCTCACCTCTCCATTCTCCTGGAGCGCCGCCAAACGACACGCGTACCTGACGCCGCATCCTACTGTGACAAGTTCACGTTACGGCGTTCAGCCGCCTTTTTGACACAGCACCCCACGACTCGTGACTTCGCAGAACGTGACAAAGCCGGCACATCGAACGACACTCGACGCGCTTTCTATTGCGGACGTGTCTTTCCGTGTTCTTTGTCTCTCACGCAGCTGCCCACCACACCAAGGCCAGAGGCCCTGACCGGCTGATGCTGGCATCTACCTTACTGTGCCCTGCAGCCCGCGGCGCGAGTACATAATGGCGACCTTTGCCTCTCTAACCATGCCCACCATGGAGGAAGCGATGGAGATGTCATCACCAGCACCCGGACAACAGTACGACGGCGACATCGACATCGTGTTTGACGACTATACAACTGAGCCGCCACCTAACGATGATGACCACATGTCCGAGGATGGCGATATGATGCGCCCGGGCACGGCGGCAACCGACGATTTGATGGCCGATGTCGATCATGCCAACGTCACAAGCGTGCCGACTATCGTCGAAGAAGAGATGCAGGACAGTGATGATGCTACGCAGCCGGCTGAGCAGCAGATGAAGGACGAAGAGCTCATAGACTATGAGGACGATGATATGTATGTCGCCAACCCTGCAGAAGGCCAGTCTGCAGAGGACGTTGCATTTGAGCAGATCCAAAGTGCGGCGGCTGTCACCACCGCGGCGGTAGCTGAAGAATGTCTGCCCGCGCCCGTGAACGCCCCCGCAGAGCAGGAGCCCGCTCGCGAAGAGGCTGCGGA
>ANSM01002940.1:0-11494 GCA_000347735.1 Cercospora canescens BHU | reverse complement strand
CCCCCCCCCCAACACGATCTACCTTCAATTCGAGTCTAGCTTGGACATGTCAGCCGGCAGATGCAGTGACGACCAAGTATCTAGCGCTCAGATATGGATGCCTAGTCAAGGGCTCACGGCAGTTATCATGCACGTGGATTCCGCGGATACCCAGGCTAGTTGTCTGAGGTTTGTCTGGGGGTGAGGTCAAAGTCTGGAAGGACTTGCGGCTTTAAGCATGGCCAAGATGTGCTAATCACTGGGACGACAATTAGTTAGCACCCGTTAGGCTGTTGACTCTGTTCTGCCCAGACTGTTCTGGTCGTTCTCGAACATAGCCCGAGGCTGTACGTGACAGACAATGTATGAATACCGCGACGCATTGCAAATTTCTCGAAGGTAGTTTGACGTGTCTATTTCTACTCCTCAAAGTCTGCTCGGCATCAGTGTGCGTCACCATGACCGGCGCAATCAACTATCAAGCCATTGGCAGACAGAAGAGGGAACAGCGTGCAAGCAAGATATCCAAAGAATGGATGCTCCGTGCAGATGTAAAGCTCGAAAGCAATGTCCTGGCTACTCCATCAACTTGTGGTCTGCTCACGATGCGGGAGCTTGAGATCACTGGCAAGAACGATGGCGTGGATATCGTGCAAAAGATACGTGATCGGACGTATACTGCTGAAGAAGTAACACGGTCGTTCTGCAAGCGAGCGGCCATCGCACAGCAGGTTGTAGGTGCGGCCTCGATCTTGAGCGATACTCGCTAACAGTACAGTCTAACTGCCTGACCGAAATATTCTTCGACGAGGCGATTGAACGGGCGAAAGAACTAGACAGAGAGCAGAGTGCAGCCCCGGAAACCCGCATCCGTCCTCTCCACGGCTTGCCGATATCGTTGAAAGACAGCTTTCGAGTTCCAGGGTGCGATTCGACTGTTGGCATGATCTGCTGGGCAAATTTGCCAGACACTACATATTCCGCGCTTCCCCAGCTTCTTGTGGATCTCGGTGCAGTACTATACTGCAAGACGAATGTCCCGCAAACGATGATGACAGCAGACTCAGACAACAACATTTTTGGCCGGACCGTGGATCCAGTAAATGCGAAGCTCACGGCTGGTGGAAGCAGCGGAGGCGAGGGCGCTCTCATTGCTCTTCGCGGCAGCGCGCTTGGCATTGGAACTGATATCGCTGGCAGCATACGGATACCAAGCATATGCAACGGCATTTACGGGCTTCGCACAAGTGCTGGCCTTGTACCATACGGAGGCCAGCGCTCGCCCGCACCACCAGGCATGGCAGGAGTTGAACCTGTAGCTGGGCCTATGGCGACATCGCTCAGAACCTGCGAGTACTTGATGAAAGTTATAATCCAAGCTGAGCCATTGAAGTACGATCATAGTTGCTTACATATCTCTTGGAAGGACTCTGACAGCGTCAAGCCATCGCGCATTGGAGTAGCAATCGATGATGGAGTCTTCACGCCCTGGCCTCCAGTCCGACGAACCATGCACGAGTCGATAGCTAAGCTTGATCGCGCAGGTATAGAGATTACCCATTTAACCTTACCTTATGTGTCGGAGGCGGTTGAAGTGACGCACAGAATGTTTGCGCTCGATGGCTGCAAGTTCGTGCAGGCGCGTCTGAAAGAAAGTGGAGAGCCTCAAGTGGAATCTGTGAAACGAGTCAATCTTGCAGGGATAACCTCAGCAACCTTGGAAGAATATTTCGAACTCAATGCTGCTCGGAGCCGGATATAGCGGACATACAACAGTCTGTGGCAAGCGAACAAGCTGGATGCGATCTTCATGCCCGGGGCCTCAACAACAGCGACGCCACATGATGAGTGGGGCCCAGTCAATTACACCGCCTTATGGAACTTTTTGGACTACCCGACGATAATCATACCTACCGGATCAATAGCTTCCATAGATGTCGTGGATGGTCTGGATAACGCAGAATACGGCGAGGCAGATCAGAGGAACTACAAGCTTTGTGAGTCACGCTCAACGCACCTTTGGGAGGCTGAGATTTGAGCATCGTCCAGATACCGGGCCAGACGACTTTCAAGGTGCGCCACTGACCGTGCAACTTGTGGGTATGCACCAGGAGGACCATCGGCTACTACAAATTGCAGCTACAGTTGATGACATTCTCAGCGATCGACAGAGCGCAACACAGAACGGGGATCGATACGATGCTAAATGAATTAAACCTTTGCTCTGATCTTCACGTCTTTTGCGGGGAGTCCTGGGAAGTTTGTCACCCTATACGCGTTGATGATAGTATTCCGCTCGTGCGTCGATAAGACACCAATGGCCATGATCCCGTTCAGCCAGTTGTATGGCCGGGGACCCGCATCGAACTGCAGACGAGTAAACCATTCTACATCGGACTGTGTCATTTGCTCCGGCTCGCCTTTAGCCAGAAAGTCGTCATGCTGTGGGAGAAAGACGCCTTTGGAGCGAACATAGATGAAATGGCCATCGTCGGTTTTGATGGTATAGCGGGCGTCGAGGCGCATGTACTACGCGCATCATCAACCTGGTACTTTTCCTTTGTGGAACGGACGGCTGACCTCAGTGCCTGCAACTTGAGCTCCCCAATCGGCACCGCTCATGTGCTGTACTGTGGCAGAGATACTGGGTCCCTTGACGGTGCCACCTTTAATGGGCATGATGAATCTGCGATGGGAGCCGTTGAACGCTGCTCCGACCGATTGATTCTCCGCAGCCATGTCGCAACTCAAACGATAGATGAAGTCCATATGGGGCACCTTCATTGAAAAGAGCAGGGGTAGGTAATCATGCCCCAGCGAATCTTGTAGTTTATGATTGTTCGTCATTTTGTCTTACGGCTTTACGTGTATTTCCGCGGGATCGTCAATTCCCACTGTGGTGAACATTTCAAGATGCAGCCACCAGCTTATACGAATGGAAGGCCAGACGCACGTAGCAGCAGGTTACCACCCATATGTAGCAGTTCTCGCGAAATGATCGGTCCCGCTGGCTCTGACGGTCACTGTCTGACCAGGATCTGCCGACGACTCCGCGCAGTGACGAGACTCAAAGACCTTGGTAAATGGAATGTCGGAAATTCCGCCAATCTGGCAGGGTCTGCACAGCGCAACGCTTTTGTGCGCTAAGTCGCGGCTTCAACGCAAGAAGGCATCCCGAATGTGATCACCACTCCACGGTCGGCATGTTTGCTAGCTTTGCGATTTCGAGTGATGGCTCAATGTACGCAGCGCCTCCGCCACGCCTGGCGCGCTCGCACGACGGATGTCTGCCGTGTCCGTAGACTCTATCAGAAGAAGATTCTGTCGAGCTGTCAGCGCTGACTGCATTTGCAGGTAGAGGAAAGCGCAAAAGATGCGACAAGACAAAGCCGCGCTGCCTGCGCTGCAAGAACAGCACTAATCGCGACACCTGTGTATGGCCTCAAAGTAAGGATGAGCGGAGAAGGGATGCAGTCGAGTTTGTGCCAGCTGAGTTGGTGGAGATACTCGACCACGAGAACCGGGACCACATGGACCACACGGCATCAGTGTGTCTCGAGAGCGCCACCGACTGGATCGTAAGGTTGCCAAGCATACAAAGGAACGATCTCGATGCGCTACCGCCATGGCAATTACCAGAAGCGGTCGCTCGTGTGTCGCCGTAAGCCAGCACATGGGCGTCTTCATGACTGCGGTTAGCTGAACACGCACAGTGATCTCTCTTCAGCCAAGATTACGCAAATCGCCCTTGACCTCCAACGAAAGATGCTATGTCACAAAGCCGAGTTCGATGGCTCAATATTCATGCTCGGGCTGCCTAGCTCAGATGTGCACCCGGGATATATCCATGCATGGACGGCTTGTAGTATGGCAGCGGCAGCACCACAAACGGTGGCATGGCAGCGACGGGCATTGATACACCACAGCCAAGCCTGCGGTGAGCTGCGCAAAGGCATTCGCGACTGTGCAGAGGGTGACACACCTCCCGAGTGGATGCGGGCTACTGTGCTCATGCTCTATATCTTTGAGGTATGTTGCCAATTCCCGTGCGAGCGATCAAGAGAAGCAATCAGAGAACTGATTTTTCTTTGGTAGAAACAAAGGAGTCAGAGGTTCGTGGAGGCTGGACATGGCTACGATGCTGCCGGAATCCACTTGACCGCAACGCATCGCCTCTTCGATGATGGCAAAGGTGTATCTCGCCCACAGACATTGCACGGCTGCATGTTATATGAAGGCTATATCGGGCGAACGTTCGGCAACTACCTATTTCAACCGGACAGCGCACTACCTATTGATTATATCACGCGGTCGATGGGTCGTCATGAGGAGAATCTTCGCAAGCTGGGGATGCCGACTGACCTGGTCACTAGCCCGTGGGTAGGATTAGTGGGCCGCAAACTCGCAGACCTTATTTATCAGCTTTCCTGGCTAGCACATCAGTCGCCTTTCGATCTAACGAACAAGAGACGCCTGCAGGTCATTGCAGCGCAGCTGAAGAGCAAAGAATTGATAGCAGGCGGCCCTGAGCATGTTGTAGACGAAAAGGGTCTGAAGTACAGCACGGACGGCCGCCTAGCTTACTGGCATGCTTGTTCATTTCTTGCGGACGCTATGCTTTCTGATGGACTGCGATCCTCATTGAGTACATTCCAGCGACACCATGTTCGCGCAGGCATGGAGTTGTTGGATGAGCTGACAATGGACGACTACGCCAGTCCGCACCTGGAGTGGCCTCTTGTTGTCGTTGGCTTCGGACTTGAGGACTTGGATCAATTGGAAGCGCATAAGAAGATGCTTGGCCGTCTAGCGCTTTCTGCTGGCGAAGAGTCTGTGGATAGAGCAAGCAGGATGGTTGAATGCATCTTCGGAAAGAGGACGGCTACACCAGATGCTCTGAGTGTGGCAGAGTGGATGCGAGTGGTAGTATCATTCAATATTTACGCATAATTATTGTTGCTCATCACGCTTCTCGTCCTTTGTTCGTGCTTCTTGTCACCCATTGCGAGAGCTGTCCGGAGCTTCCACCAGGCCCCAATCGCCGTTTGCGATCTGATCAGCTTTGTATTTGACTACTATGCCTACAGCGATAGGTCCCGATATCGTGTTCAACAATATGGCCCATATCGCGGTCAAAAATCCTGCTTGTGTGACGTATGGAGTGTTATTGTACCCGATCTCCACAATCAAAAGACCGATCTCTCCTCGCGCAACCATTGCCATGCCCAACAGAAGGCCCGGGTATATGCTTGGCTTCACTCTTGCTGCACGTTTGCTGTCCGCGCCTTTCTCTGCAGACGGCAGTTCTGACTTGCTTGCATTTTCTTTTGAATCTGAACGGGATGCCCACACCGGCAACCAGATCCCCACCAAAAACTTGCCCACCATCATGAGAAGAGTATACAAGACACCGTGCCAGATGGCGTCTCCGGTCCACAGATCTAAGAACGGGATTGCGAAGCCAATACTTGCGAAGAACAATGGTTCCAGGATGTAGACTTGGAAGTCCAAGCAGTAGTATTCGAAGGTGTGGATGAAAGTGGGACTCTTGTGCTTCTCTTTCTCTCCTTGCTCTCTGCTCAGTACCACGAATGGGCCGTCTGGATGCCTGGAAGGCAGGTACGTCAGGAACGAGCCAGCGAGAAATGCCCCAAACAGTATCGAGGTGCCGGCGTAGGCTGCAATTGAAATGAACGCCGAGAGCACCAATATCATGAATGCGATATTGAACAGATGATCGTATACGTGGAAATGCGGCTCAATGAACTTGCGAAAAGCGGGCGCAAGCACCCATTTTGACAATACAGGCGTCAAAACTGCCATGAGAATGGACGCGAGTATTGGTCTGCCGATGAGCCAGCCAAGATTGCCTGTACTGCCTCCCAGGTCGTGAATAACACTTGACATGACCAGGCCAGATACATCATCGAGCACAGCAGCGCTGACGAGAACAGCCCCAACACGTGTCTGGCTCAGATCCACGCTCTGCGACGCTCCCGATATCACCGCGAAGGTGGTTCCGAGACTGGTAGCAGACAACGCCGCACCGATGATAAAGGTTTCCACGGCGCCATATCCGTAGCCCAAGAATAGCAGCAGATAGCTAAGGCCGATGGGCAGAATCACACCTGTGGTGGCGCACACTGCAGATAGAGTGAGATTGGCGCGTAACAGGTCAAGTCGTGACGTGAGACCTCCTTCAAAGATGATGAGGATAAGTCCGATGTAGCCCAGATAGATGAAGGTTTCTTGCCAGATGTGTTGCAGAATGTTGGCCAAAGGTTGTCCGTAGATAATGCCCACAAGAATAGGGCCTATAATACCGGCCCGGATGATCTTCTTCGATGCATATCCCGCAATCCAGAGAAACGTGAAAAAGGAGATTATGATGAGAATGTCGACGACTGCAAGCGAACGTTAGGGTTAGCAGGGATGCTGTTTGCTACGGCGCGTGCAGAGTTAACTTACTGCCTGGTTCTTCGTATTGCAGGAACCGGCCGCCTCCGCTTTCCTCGCTGCTTTCTGCCATCTTGTATGCTCCCACAGTGCTCCGGCAGGATTTTACGAAGGCCGTTGGACCTCCAGCAGAGGCCGCTCAAAAACGTGCTCCACAGATGACGCACACTGAAGTTGCCATGCCGACGCCATTTTTTTGACGCCACGCTTGACACCACCATTCACCACAGTATTTGGATGAACTATCATAGAAGTGAGAACCTCGGGTGAATGAGTGGTCGAGATGCATGAAATCCTGTGAATGTTTTTCCGAACCTCAAACTAGGTGGACAGAACATAGCCTTTTGCGGCCACAGTCCTCACAACAAACATTGCAGAGAACAGGCTCCAGCAGACCGTGATCACTTCAGCAGCTTTGATTGCAAGCGCCAGAGTCTCGTGCGGCAAAGGGGACAGGCAAAGCAGCCGAACGGCCTTGATCCATAAGATGACCGTATGGGACAAGCCTGCGGCTTTAAAGTCTTGTTGACCTTGACAGGCCGACAGTTGAACTGCGCGCCGCGTCGTTCTCGCATCCTTCCGCTTTCAAATCCAAGTTGCACGAAGTCGACTTCGCAGCACAATAATCGGGTGATTTGATCCTTCCGGGCCAATTGCCAGCGCCGTCCCAGGACTTATCGTTTGTGCCTAATGGTACATATCACGTATGTGCAAGCCAAAACTGTCTATGCATGCTCGCGAGACGCACAGGTGTCAGTGCATCCTGCATCTTTGAAGAGCAGATTACAAAGCAATGGCTCTCGAGGCTCCAGGATCTTTCCAGCATTCAGCGTTCAGCAATGACCTTGACTACAATGGTAATGAGTGGTGCCGGTTTGGAGCCACAATAGGCAGTGGGAGGATCGAGGCAGGCAGAAACATCCGGGAGAGCAGAGCTATAAGTACTCGAAATCTTCAGAATCACGCAATCCAATCCACACCACTTTCACATGCAAAGTAGCGAGCACGTCACCAACGTCTCTTCGACATCCAAGGATAATCATGTCTGCAAGCTGGAGCACCTACGACCTCACCATTCCCATCATAGTCCGAAATTTAGAACTTCTCAATGGCATCATCAACAAATCCACCAAATGGGCCGAAGACAATGGCAAAGATGCCGAGTCATTCCTCGAGGCTCACATCATAGATGACATGCTGGTACGTAAGGCGAGTCCGAGAGAAAACACCGATCTCGCCAGCCTCACAAACACATCTAACGCGTACGAATTGGACATGCAGCCCTTCTCCTTCCAACTCCAAACCTGCTGCCGCACCGTCCACAGCATGCTTCCTCTCATCACCAAATCCAATACAGAAGCAGACAAGCACCACAAAGATAACATCGAAGAACCGAAGACCCTGCAAGAGAACAAGAAACGAATCGAGTATACGATATCTCTCCTCCGATCTCTCAAACGGGAAGATTTTGTCGAAGCTGTCAGTCCGCCATTTTCCAATCCCTCCCTCCGAGAAACACTTGTCCAGGCTACAGTGATTGACTTTCTTCCAGTCCAACCCCACCCGCCTCCCTGTCCCACGATCCTATGCCTCTAAATTCCCTGGATCGGAGAAAGGCTACGTGGAATTCACAGCCTTGAGGTACATCCAAAAGTACATTCTGCCCACATTCTTCTTCCACTTCGTTACGGCGTACGACATTTTGAGGAAGGAGGGCGTGCCGATCGGAAAATTCGATTTCCTGGGCGCGGAGGATTTCGCGGCGTGGGAGATGTAAGAATGGCCCTTTTTGCAAAGAGAGATTTTAGATTGGCGGAGGAGGAGTAGAGGTTTTCTGACAACTACGGCGGCTTTGATTATTTGCCGTTGATCTGCCGTGGCTGAAATTATGAGTACAGATGTATTCTGAAGCTGTTCGTGATGTCGTAGATGGGAATGGATTGGAGCGGTAGAAGATGTTTCCTTCGTCTTTACGATTATGTAGAAACTGGACATTCTCCACTCGTGCCCTTTTGTCTTCTTGGGGCTCCGTTCGTAGATCAGCCAAAGTGTCGAGGACCATCGTAACTGCCGCTGTGTTTGTCGAAGCCGTGAAAATGACGAGAGGCATCTCGCCGATCTCCCGCAGGAAAGCCAACGTGCTCTGTAAAGTTTGCTTGCGGCAAATTGCGGAAGGGGAGAATGGTATATATACCGTCGTCCTCTGATGCGCGGAAAATCTACTCCTCATTGCGAGACGCTCAGCGTAGAATACTTTCCTGGTATTCCTCAGCTTGCTTTTCGGTACGGTGAGCCCAGCATGCATGCATAGTCCCCCCATCAATCACTTCTGTCGTCGCCCGAATCGCCAAAATCAACTAATCCTTTGGGCTTCCTCCTCGCAGGCTTCAATTCTTCTTCGCTAACTTGCTCGCCGCCATTATCCTCACTTGCGTCTTCGTCTTTGTCTTGGCCCCACTTTTTCGCATACTCTTGCGTGGCTTCGAGCTCAGCAGCAAGTTCTCTCCTCTCTTTGATATCCCTCGCTTTCTCATTACTGTATCGGCCCGTCATGCCCGCTTCCTCGAGCATGCCTTTGAGGTGTTTTACCTTCGCTTTAGCAGTATCATAGGGAGCCAACTCTTTGAACCACATTTTGCGGATGCCGCATTTCACAAGCCAGCCTTGAAGACGCTTGATTTCCTCTTCGTCCGGGCTGAGGCTCTCGCCGGCGGCTTTCTTCAATTTCGTGGGTTTGGTGCTGGACTTTGGCTTGGATCTGGGCTCTGCGCTTGTCTTCTTTTGGCGTTTACGCTTTGGTGGTTCGTCAATGAGTACCGACATGTCACTTTCGTCATCCTCCGGCTCGGGAGCTTTGCCGTTGGTATCTGGTTTGTCCTCATCTGGTGGATCGGAAAGATCGCTACCATCTTCGGGCTGCTCCTTCTTTGCGCGTACCATCGGGGCTGCAGACCCAGGAGAATCGTGCTTGATCTCCACCTCAGACGCTTCGCCGTCCTCGACTACTTTTTGAGCGGTCTTCTTGGCTGCCTTGCGTTTGACTGGCGCCTTCTTTGTCTCCGTTTCAGATTCATCATCGTTGGCGCCCTTTGCACTCTTCTTCGGAGCATGTCTCTTCGCCTGCCGTTTCTTCGGTGGAGTCGCATCGGAAAAATCATCGTCTTCATCACTTGGTGTGGCCTGAGCTTCTGAATCCTCTCCATCTAGCTCATCTTCAGATTCCTGTTTGCGCGCTTTCTTCCTTGGACGCTTTTCTTGCACGGGTGCTTCATCCGATTTGCGCTTCCGTCCCGGTTTCGCGGGCTTCGCGGCCGGTTTTGGTGCTGCCTTTTTCGGCTTCTCTGGGGACGTCTCGTTGACAGCCAGCTCAATGACCTCTTTGCTCCGCGCTTTCCATGTCGGATCGTTCTTGAAGAAGCCTGCTTCCAGGCCCAATTCTTGCTCTGCAGTTATCCGAGCTTTGTTGACGGTAAAGTCGTCGCTTTTGATACCTGTGCGGGTGACGCGCTTGAGACACGCTTCGATTTGATCATCGGATGGCTGTGCAGCTGTCGTGGACAGCTCGGAGTCGGACATGATTGTATCGTGACAGGACGATGGGGCATGCGGCTGGCGTGGATCACAGCACGACGCGATGTTGATGCGGGCTCGCTAGCGCGTCGTGGACGGAAGGCTATACCTTAGCGGGGGCCACTACGAATTTCCTTCTAGATACACACGTAAACAACGCTTCTAACACTACTATTCTGCTCTATGTACTCGTAATTAACTCGCAGCATGCCTCGCTAGACTATTAATTATAGCTAGTAGCGTTAGTTTATTACTAAGTATATAGAGGTAGGTATATTATATACTACTATTATTTCTAATCTATAGTCGTAGGGTATTAATATATTAATTCGTATACTTATACGAATCCTTTAATACTAGAACCTTAATTAGTCGAACAAAATATAAACGCGCCCTAGTAGGCAATAACGACGATAGTAGGAGGCCTCGAGGCCTTCTAATATACGATAATACTCTCTAACTAATACTACGACATCGCGAGCGGAGGAGGGAGCCTAAGAGAAGAAAGTTGCATTTCTAACTCTAAGGTAGCTTAAACCTACCTATAACTACCTATCTCTAGCTCTCTAAGCTAGAAAACTAATACTAATACTAATAATCTAAAGCTAAAGATCTAGAGAAACTTAAAGATACTTATAAAATAGATCTAGAGCTGCCTCGACTCCTAGTCGACTCTTCTTTCTACCTTAACTCTTCTCTTCTTCTAGTAGGCCTAGTAGGCTCTTCTCTACTATACTCTCTACTAGAAAGAGTCCTAGACTCTCTAGGCTATCTAGAAAACCCTCTAGAGCTACCTAATACTTATAACTACTACCCTAAAAATATAGGCCTAAATAGCCTAAATTAGATATATAATACTAAGGCTCTAACTTTAGGTATTTATAACTATCTTAGTAAAGATAAGAAACTAAGAAGAAAGAGAAGTAGTAAAGAAAATAAGCTATAAAGAGCTTAGAAGGAAACTTAGAGTATAGTAATTTAAGGCTATATAAAAACTTCTAAGTAGAGACCTTAAAGTTATTCTCTATAGAGAAAGAGAAAAAAGCTAGTTAGAAAAGAACTAATTATAGCTTAGAGCTATATACTTAGAAGCCTAAGTAGAATTACTTATTATATAAGTAATTATATATAATATTAGAGCTTTCTAGAAGCTAGAGAAAGCAAATAGCTAGGTCTAGCTAGACTAGGATAACCTTACCTAGTTCCTAGATAAGCTTAAGGTTAGAAAGGCCTTCTAGCTAAAAAACTAGAGAGTAAGGAAAGAGACTAACTTTTTATTAGTTATAATAGTAGTATAGAATAAGTAAACTATAAGAGAGATATATAAGAGAAGTATTACTATTAAGTCTATATAGTATATAGTAGAATGTTATAGTATCGTTTTAGATTCGATACTAATAGAGAGTTTATAATACGTAGTAGAAGTAGAGGCGATAAGTAGGAACTAACTAAGTTAATTATATTAGTTAGTTATAGGTTATATCTTACT
>ANSM01002930.1:0-10853 GCA_000347735.1 Cercospora canescens BHU | reverse complement strand
CCCCCCCCCAGGCAGTCCTCTGCATACCGTAGAGACGCCTCAAACGCTAAAAGCCACACACGTTCCTCATTCTGCTCCTGAAGACAAATCCCCCTTTCTCGATCTTTCAGGTCACCCGTGCACATCGTTGTTCACTTTGGTTCATTTGGAGGTGTGCTGTCTTGTGTGTGCGCCTGTGCGTGTGTTCTACTCACCCGGGCAACAATGATGTTGTGGGATGTCCACGCTGACCATCTGTTGCAGTCTACGAGATGTCAACCACATCGACACCCACGCGCCCTGCTCGTGGTTTAGTTGTACCGGGAATCGATACGCATAGCGTATTTGACCAGAAACCTTGTCTGTCGCAGCAGACGCAATCATTCTCTGGATGGGGGCCACTCACGTCCCCCTCCTCGACCCACGACTCCAGGAGACCTTCGCTAGCATTCTCTGCCATGTCAGACGCGACGGACTACTCTGGACCGTCCTCGGTGTCAAGTTTCTCGCAGCCTGCTACTCCCGTGCATTCAATGGCCAACTCTGCCGACAGCTTTGTCCACCAGTGGCATGAGACGGCGGATATGCATGCTGCTCTGCCTGCCCAGATGGAGAGGGCGTGCACGCTGTCTCAAGCGCAGCCCATGTGCGATATTCTGTATCCACACAGTCTGCCTATATCTATACTGAACATGTCGATGCATGGGTCGGATGCTTCACCAATGCGCAACGATGTATGGCCGGAGCCGCATCACGCTTCCTTCGGTCCTGCCTTGCAGTCTGGGCTGGCGGACACGCTCTACCACAGCGTGCAGGATCTCGGACATCAACATGCGCCGCATGCTTCCATGTATGCAAACCCCTCCCATCCAATGACTGCGTCGCTCGAGCAGTCAGTGTTTCCCAACTGCGGATCGCATGCGCAAGCAGTACATGCGTTCCCGGCACAACCGCGGGTAGTCGTACCATCTCAGCTCGGTCCTCAGGAGGACTACCCTATGGACCATTACCCTCGTTACGACCAGAACGGAAACGCGCCGCGCGAATTTGCTCAAAGTTTCGATAGCAACATGACTGGCCATAGTGGTTGGGAGTCTGTCGGAGCCCCAAGCCCAATCGAGTCGTACATGGATCCATCTGAAGACGGCTATGTGATGATCAAAGACGAATTCGTCAAAGATGAATTTGCGGGGACGCCTTCAAAGTCGCAGATCTACCGTGACGATTTCTGCCCCGCGTCTCCCAGCGCCTCTCGTGTCCACAGGCGTCCGTCCAAAAAACCTCGCAAGTCACTGGCCTCGGCCAAGGTCTTCTATGAGAATGACAATGGCTACTGCCATGTCAAATGCGAAGGCAAAAAGTTCTCCATGATCACCGACCACCTCGGAAAGACTCATATCATCCCTGAGACTCCTCGCACGGACAAGCAGAACCGCTGCACGGTAAAGAAAGAAGACAACACAATCTGCAACGCGAGCTTCGATCGTGCAGAGCATCTCAAACGCCACATGCTCTCACACACCAACGTGCGAGCCTTTCCATGTCCGCTTCCAGAATGCCCGAAACGCATTGGTCGGTCCGACAACGCCCTCGACCATTTCATGACACACCTTCGCGGACACAGCAAAGGCAAGCGCAACAAACATTTCACTTTGGACAAGGTGGAATACCACATGCGTAGACACAATGCGTGGGATGACAAAAAGATTACCAGGATGATTGAACGTCTGCAGAAACGAATGGCACACGAAGCGGAGAAGGCGCGACTGGCCGCTTTAGAGAAGGCTCGACAGCAAGCTCTGGAGGAAGCGCGCGCGAAACGCCAATCCCGTCTGTGATGACGGATTGGACGTTCAGGTATCGACGATCAGACTGGTGTTTTTGGTATCAAAGTACGAGACAACGTGGGCGGCGACAATGACATCCCAACAACGATCACACGAAGAGCGACACCCTTCCTGGCTTCTGGTAATTAGAGACGACGGCGGCGATCTCGGCATTTTGACAGTATTCCCCCTCGGCAGAGCTCATCTCGGTTTGATTTGCTTCTTGGAATGGCGGAGAGAATATAATTACGATACATTGTCAGCACTCAGCATCTTGTATCTCCGGTATGGCGGTAAACAAGGGTGGGAAATCTTCGATTTTGGGGTGTTGGTGGGTTGGTCGATTCGGATGCGCTTACGGCCGTAAAACTCTAGGTACTAAAGCATTGTAACTCTAGTATGTAGTATGTATTAGTGTAACGAAAATGAAGCGATGGGCGGAAGAGTGGTGTTTGACACTTGCCCTGCACTTCTGTCTGTGATTCGCAGGTAGTGAGGTCGGAATGTGCTCGGTACGTCTCGATTCTCAGGAAGGAGTGGGAAACCCATCGCGAAGCTTCGTTCGCATTGATACGGTCGCCTCATGTCGTGTATCGGAACGACTTGTCCTCTTGATCGGTAACGTCTGCACCGTGAACAAAGCCCATCATCTCATGGCCATCATGGCGCAACATGTCTCGCGACCGATTATCTCTCCAGCACAGATACCAGTAACTCGGAATGAACACATACACCAATCCCCAATCTACCAGCGCGCATATCACCCCAGCACGATACCTCGGTGGTTCCGTCCACAATTGCGGAGCCGCTATGCACCCGGTGCTGTATCCGACGAAGAACACCGCGTTGACGAAAGCCTTTTTCGTGTTCCCGCGGACGTTGCTAGCGGATAACGACATGAGAATGCTGAATTGCGAGCTGATGACCGACGCGAGCCAGCTCGCGACAATCATGCCCCAGCCTGCGGAAAGAGGGAGGACGGTGAGGAGAATGCAGCCGGTCAGAGGGACGAAGCAGAGTACGAGGACGACGAGATTGCGTCGATTCGGGAGCCACAGACATCCAAACACGCCGATCCAGATGAAGGCAATTTGGATCGCGCCGGAAGGTGAGCCGTAGAGCAGGGTCTGGTTGGATGTGTAACCTAGATTCTTGATCACCAGGCTGGCGAACGTGAGCACCGGTGAGCACATGGTGACCAAGAGACCAAACATGAAGACATGGAAGGTTTTGATGTCGAAGCATGCTTCTTCGAATTGTTTCCAGGAGAAGGACGTCTTGTCTCCGCCATCGTGTTGCGATGCGAGCCGTCTGGCTGCGATGAGGCGTTCGTCGGGGGTCAGGAACCAGGCGGTGTCGGGCCCGGCTGGCATGAGAAGGAAGAAAAGAATGCCAGCAAAGATGGTGACTGCGCCGCAGAGGAGGAACATTAGACGCCAGGGAGCGATGGCGAGGTGGGAGAGGTTCTCGCCGATGCCGTACATCATGAGGGATCCGACGATTTGCGCGAGGCCGTTGCAGGTCACCTGGTATTCCGTGTGTCAGCCGTGGGAGTAGAAGTGGTCAGTGATTGGATAGCATCCTCCTCGGAGGGCCGACTGGTCGCATGTCATAACACTCACCCACATCCCCACCCGCATTGGATGCTCTTCCTTCTTATACCATATGCTCGTGATTGTAATGAAAGCCGGGCTCACTGCGCCCTCTGCGAACCCAAGTAAACAGCGAACGGCCGCGAACCCTGCAAAATTGTTTGGCGCAGCCAGACACATGCACACTCCACCCCATAAGATGACAGTCAAGCCCACGAATTTTGCAATGGGAAACCTGCTCATCAGGTAGATGAATGGCCATTCGGACGCTAGTTGTGCAAGGTAGAAACAACTTGTTAGCCAGCTGTATTGGGTCGAGGTCAGATTGAGGTCCTCGAGCAGTCCGTAAATCGAAGCGTAAGAGAGACTTTGCTTGTCGAGATATTGGGTAAAAAATACGAGGCACATCTGTTTTGGTAAGTCACGTCGTCGCGCTGTTTGCTATACTTTGACTTGCCATTGGTAGAACGATGAGGTCGATTTTCCGAAGCACACGTCTTTCAGCATGGCGATCGGTGAGGTCGACATGGATGCCTTCCTGGACATCAAGCTGCGCATTCGGTAATTTGTTCTCATCCATACTGTCGCTCAGGCGGGATGCCCTTTCCTGAAGCGAAGATCCTAGGGTTTTGAACCAGCCATAGCCTCAGTTATCGAGATCCGGGACAGCATCGGCGTACGGAATACTCGTGCAGCCACGATAGGGCAAGCATCGGCACTTCAGGAAATGATCTGCTCGGTTGGTCGATTTGCAATTGCTTGGAGAGGACAATGAATTGGGGATTCTGTTGCATACGCTGTACATTCACGCGCTTGAATTGAGCCAGCAGAGTGCCATCAGGGCCTCTCGCTGTGCAAGATTGCCAGCAAAGATGCCCAGATACTGAGAGTAAACCAAAACTGTGATTCATGCAGCCGCCGTTGCCGGCCGTTCGGCGAACGCGTGCAAATACTTATCGTTGGCCGCGCCCAGGCCACATGCATTGAGAAGAGCTTTGATGCTCATCTTATCACTTTTCTGGATACATTACAGTAGTTGATCCAGTTGTACAAGTGACAGACCCAGTCTTGAAGTCGCGACAGAGTTTGACTGGCGCTGCGCACGGGCCCACTGTCGAACGCACCTTCGCCCGACCAGCCATGACAAGCAAAAGTCCCGACCTCGACCTCACGGTCAATGAGCCAAGTTCAGGCACAACGAATTATCAAATGGCAAACCCCCTGAAGCCTTGGACAAGAGCACCACATAAACGCTATCGACTAATTGACGCCCGTCTGATCGGTACAAAATTTCCCAAATCTCCACCGCGGTCCCCACGCTCTAACCCCATCTCATAGACCCCAAAGATGGCTCCCTACACGAGCACGTCACAATCGACATCAAAGACGGTCTGATTCACCGCATGACCAAGCTCAATTCCGGACCCGCAGGCCCCAACGACGAAGTCTTCAAATGGACCAACAACGAAGAGATCACCATGCTGAACCTCGAAGGCCGCTACATCGTGCCCGGCCTCATAGACTGTCACGTGCATCTCGCCACTCCGCCCGGCGAAGACGGACTCAAAGATACCATGACGCAGCATGCCGATACCGCATTACTCAGACAACCGTATCTCGCCCGCGAAATTCTGAAGCGTGGTTTCACCACCGTCCGCGATTGCGGAGGCGCGGGATTGGCGTTGAAAGAAGCTTTGGCCGAGGGACTATACCCGGGACCACGATTGTTCATCGCCGGCCACGGCATCTCTCAGACAGGCGGCCATGGGGACATGCGGACTTCCAAAGATGAGGAATACGCGTGCTGTGGCGGGAACACCAGGGGCCTAGGGCGGATCGCAGACGGGGTAGAGCAGTGTTTACACGCGGCTCGCGAAGAGCTGCGACAAGGCGCGGATTTCCTAAAAGTGATGCTATCTGGGGGCGTGGTGTCTCCCACGGACAAGCTGACGAATTTACAATACACGCCTGAAGAGATTCGAGCGTTTACAAAAGTGGCGAGTGATTCAGGTACTGTAAGTATTTCTTACATCACCGCGCAGTTCTCATGCAAGACCCGGCATCGGTTGTGGTCGCCTCCTTGACCGCTATTGCGCCTACTCTTACAAATTGCTAACTCCCGACGGTGTTCCGATAGTGGGTAACTGCGCATGCGTACACTCCCGCCGCGATACGGAATGCGGTCGAGAACGGGGTGCTTGGCATCGAGCATGGTAACCTCGTCGATGAATCAACAGCCGAGCTGATGGCCAGAAACAATGTTTTCTTGACGCCAACGCTCGTAAGAATACTCCGCCACAACCCTGTTCACTCACATGATGCTGACAAGGACCAGATCACATATCAAACCATGGCGAGCAAAGAGTTCGGCAACTTCCTCCCACCGTCAATAGCAGCCAAGAATCTCCAAGTCCTGGAAGCTGGTCTGCGCAGTATCCAGATAGCAGACAAGGCAGGGGTTACCATGTGCTACGGCACTGACCTACTAGGACCTCTCGAGGTCATGCAAGCCAGTGAATTCTCGTTACGGAAACAGGCCGGCCTGTCGAATCTCAAGATCCTCCAATCTGCGACAGTCAATGCTGCACGGATGCTCCGGCAGGAGGACAAGCTCGGACGCATCAAAGAGGGGAACATCGCGGATCTGATCATTCTAAATGCCAACCCACTCGACGACATTGAAGTCTTGGCGCGGCCACAAAAGCACTTGCTAGCGGTCATCAAAGATGGCAGAGTCCTTCATAGCAAATGGTCCAAGCTGTTTCCGGATACGGAGCAGAATCCTGTGCTGGAGTGAAATGGCTCTCATCGCGTTTCATCGAGACGCAGCAGGATGACGCGAGACCATTCACTTTGTGAAGGGCATGACGGGATCGACGCTTATGTCTAGCGCATCCAAATGCCAGATCTCATACTTCACGGCCTCGCTCTTGTCAACCATGGTGATCTGACGCAGCAGTTCGATGGTACCATTCTCTTGCTGGACCTCGACCAGCCCTCCCAACTTGTAACAGAAGTCGCCTAGACAGATAAATTCCAGCGTTAGCGGCGATCGCGTAACGAGCTCGTGGCTCATCTGATGCATGCGGTTCTCATGCGTGTATAGAGCGAAATGTTGCCGAAGCTGCTCGTTCTCCAGAATTCGTAAGCATTTCAGGTTTGGCAAAAAGGGACCCAGAAGTCGAATCGACTCGTGATGGACATCATCGAGTGCGAGGCCAAGTTGTTCAAGCTGCGTGCAACTTCGCACGAGATAAGCCAAGTCTTCCCGTGGCACTGCCCAGACGTCGCTCAAAAGCAGGTGCTTGAGAGTGCTCCCATGATGGTCTCCTATCGTGTGGATGTACTCTTTCCCAAGGGAAATCCATTCCGGATCTTTATTTGGATCGTATGGGGAATGTATCGCATCTCCATTGGGCGTGGGGGGTTCGACGCTGTTGGCGTTCGACGCTGGGGTGTAGCCTGTTCTCTGGCGCTTTGCGTTGCTGACAAGGTACAAAGCCTTCATACCGGTCTTGGTTTTGCGCATGATGTCGACGTGTTTTGGCGAGATCTCATTGACTCTGATGCGCTCAAAGGGAACATCGAGATCGCTCGGAACTGAATTCCATGTTTCGTCGACAAAGATCGTGCGGGGATCGTTGCCACCAAACGTGTCAATAAAAGTACCACTTATGCACGTCTCCTTATCAAACATCTGGTCAAAGCTGAGCACGTTCTGGCCGAACCAATTCTGGAACGCGAAATGCTTTACCTTGAGCTTGTAGTCTGCCTTATAGCACCGCCCGAAAAACTGGCCCAAGCTCATGGTGCTCTCTGCCTCCGCGCGCATGCGTGGAGAAAAGTGCATGCGCACATCTTCGAGCTTCTTCGATCCGAGAAAGAGCATGCTGAGGTCATCCGGATAGCACAAGGGGTCGATGTCCAGCGCTTTGAAGGCGCGTAGGTTTGGCATGGGCGGGATGATGACAGATGGCCGCGGGACTCGGATTGTTGGAAATCGCAAAGTTAAGCTCGTGAGGGTGTTGTGGGAGGCTATTCCTTGGTATAACGTCTTCAGAGGTTTGCAGTCTAGCTCCCAGGAGAACGACTTGAGCTTGATCATTTTGTCTGTGGCAGCTCGAAGAATAATGTTCAACATCATGGAATTATCAGGCACCCTGCCTTTGGCAAAGTCGTCAATGCCCAATTCCTGCCACTTGCCCTAGCAGGATATCAGTCTCATTCTGTCCAGCATTCTTCCCCCTTCTCCACTCACCCAAATGGTCAACTCCTCGACCAGTGTGGCATGACCCTTTGTGCACAGCCCGTTCAGCGCCATCATGAATGGGCTTGCAGCACCGAAACCTTCCGGCCGCCCGTTGACGTATCGCATCTCCCCATACGAATGTAAACTGACGCGTTGGTATAGCTGGGGGAGGCACATGTAGTACATGAGTTTGCTGGTCCGCGCAATCCGAGCCAGATCTCCCACGTGGTCGAGATAGGACATGATGTGCGCGATCAAATTGAGCGGTAGCGTGGTCGCCGGTCGCCGTCCTCCATCTTCGTTCGAGGGGATCGTGCTTGTCGCGGGCGACGTGTATGCCATCGCTGGGGGCATTTGCTTCAGCGAGGGCATGTCTTTGTACGAGCGTGCGGAGATGCTGTTGCGGCGCAGAGCAGAGCCCATCGCGGCCGTCTTGGTGGGAGCATGCGGGCTCCTGGCGCGCTTCATGGCGAACGAAAGCGTGATCCTGGGTTGAGCAGAACCATATCTTTTCCTAGCGAGAGAGAGATGCGGTTGGGAGCAGCGAGAGACAATTCCATCGGCACGACTGAGGATCGCCCGGAAGCAAGCCCTACCTTGCAGGCATACACGGTACCAGCGCACTGTCACGACTCATCAAGATCCCAAACAAGTCTAGAGCAGCCCTAAGGCCCAAGGGTGATTAGTTGATCACAGGTGTTGAATTGCTCCCCGGTCCTCGCGGTCTGATTATCAAGTCGGATAGAGTCATCGGACGAGGGCGGGCGGAGTTTAGTGTGACCGAGAGTCCGCGGCGAACCAGCATTCGACGTCTTGGATTGTCATGTTCAGAGCTTCCTTCGCACGTCGGCCGTACACGAGACGAGACTCTCACGACCCTGGCGAGATTGAACGGTGAAAAGGTACGCTGCACCACGCAATTCGTGCGCGACTCCCTGCCTGAGAACCCCGGTTCTGCCGCCGGGCATAACGTCGCCCCGAAACATGGCACACCGAGAACATCGACACGCCGTGCCAAATCTTATCGAAGCCTACCACGAACTTAATGCTCGTAACATCGACGAGCTCACCGCCGAACCCTCGGCGTTGGAGTTCATGCGCTATGTGGCCAAGAATCGACCTTTTGTCGTGCGAAAAGGTGCTTGTTCATGGCGAGCGGCGAGACAATGGGACGCGTCGTATCTTCGTGAGGTGATGGGCACTGCTGCAGTCAATGTAGCCACGACGCCGAAAGGGTAGGACGTGCATTTGCGTGTTTTCACTCCATTGCTGAGGCCATCAGGAATGCAGACGGTTTGGTGGAGGATGCTCGGCATGGAAGTTTGATCCTGGTCGAGCCATACGAACAGGAGGAGATCTTTGGCGACTTCCTCAGCTATGTCCAGGCCGAAACGCACCTATCCCAGCGGGAGCGTAGCAGCAGGAATGTGAAGTATGCTCAGACACGTAAGCCGGCCGCTCCTGTCCACGAAATATGCCTGACATGTAGGTAGAGAACGACAATCTACGCGCCGAGTATGCTGCACTATTCGCAGACGTTCCGGACAGCATTGACTTCGCCAGTGCCGCCCTGGATGCAGAACCCGACGCCGTAAACTTCTGGCTGGGCAACGAAAGGTCTGTCACTGCATTGCACAAAGACAACTACGAAAACGTCTACGTCCAGATTCGGGGCCAGAAGCACTTTGTTCTCCTACCACCAATCGAGATGCCATGCGTGAACGAAGTCCCCATACGATTCGCACGGTACCAGCCAACTGGTGGCGACGAGTCAAAGCTCGAGCCCCAGGTCTACGAGCACAATGAACCAGTCCCAACGCCGATCTGGGATCCCGACGAACCCGACGCTCGAGCCTCGCCGTACTCCAAGTACTCCAGGTGCATGCGCGTTACACTTGACGAAGGGGATATGATGTACTTGCCAGCGATGTGGTACCATAAGGTGTCGCAGAGCTCTGGCGAGGAAGGCTTCTCCTGCTCGGTCAATTACTGGTACGACATGGATTTTAGCGGAAGCTTTTGGGCGCAGAATTGCTATCTGAGAGAAACCGTCGAGGCTGCTGCAAAACAAGTGCAGTATCCCGAGCTTCATTTTGGTGAAGAGGAGTGATTCCTGTTGACGTCTAACTGCAAGCTACCGCAGAACGGCCAACTCTGCTCAGTCCACAATAAAGTAAGCCCACGAGAGCTCACAAGTAACGTAGTCGATTGTGCCGCTTGTCACCAGCAACATGCAAAAGACGGCTACCGTGCTCAATGAGACGAGCAACGACGAAATCAACGCTGCGAACTTTTGCGAAAAGCGTCGGGACAGCGGGCCATGCCACGTTCTTACCTTTCCCGCCGAGCTGTGCAACCAAATATACGCTCTGATTGCCATCGACCAGATAGTCAATCCCGAACGGGAGATGGTACTGGCCCTGCCGAACCAGCGGAATTTTTTGCGACTACCTCAGCATCCTGAATAGCAAAGAACGAGTTCACCACCTGGTCGCGATCCGCATAAAAGTTCTCCTCTGAGCGAGGTTCGCATATTGATCGGCCTCGTCCCGAAGCTGGAAGAGTGTCGTCCATAAAACAACGGAGGATGACGTGCTGGAGCAGAATCTGCATGGTCTTTCACAACACATCATCCGGGACATCCTCAAGATTGCAGGATCAGCGGCGGCCTACTTTTCTCTTATTGTCAAGGTTCGAGGAGGCCGGTGATGGTTATCGCAGGACTCGATCACTAGAGGATGACGACGACGAGCTCTAGGGGCAGGAGGCACCACATGGCCGACGATCATCCCGACGTGCCCTTGGGTACACGCGGCTCAAGCAGCCAAAAATATTCCCGCGCGATGCGCGCCTGCCGTTCCATCACGAACCTCACAAGCTCATGCGCGCCTTTTGAGGTGAACCATTTGCAGGGTACGAAGAAGAGCGCGAGGTAGGAAGAGCAGCTGGAAGACCGCTGGACGCAAAGTTCTGTGCTGCTTGCATGGAGAGAACAGCCTTACATTTCTTGACGGCGACTCAGGCGGCATGAGTGGGGCGTGCCAAAGCGAAGAACAGCATACATAGTAGGGACAGATCTTGATGCTTTTTGTGAAGTGATAGAACGATTTCGCGTCCCACTCACTTCACATTCTTTGGCCGTGTGGCCGTCGCTGCTGTGTCGCAACATTGTTGAAGTCCGTACCCTTCCCTCATTGCGCCTTGTCC
>ANSM01002906.1:0-27377 GCA_000347735.1 Cercospora canescens BHU | reverse complement strand
GCCGCGGGACGAGGCGTAGTAGAGGACCTCGCCGCCGCCCATGCTGTGGCCCATTAGAAAGAGCGGGATGTCGGACTCGGAGGCATTGGAGAGGACGTGTTGGATGAAGGTTTCGAGGTCGGAGAGGATGCGGTCGGTGTTTCCTGTGTTTCCTCTTTCGGAGGGGGATGAGACCACGTTTTGGCCCCAGCCGCGTTGGTCGTAGGCGTAGACTTTGATGCCTTGGAGCGCGAGGCTCGGAAAGAAGTTCCCGTAGAAGTTGCAGTGGTCGCTGAAGCCGTGGAGGAAGATGAGACGGGCTTTCAGAGGAGTTGTGGCGGAGGACCAGGTGCAGGTGTAGAGCGAGACATTGTCGGATGTGACGAATGTGCCTTCTGCGGTCATCACGTCGGGATGGGGCGAGGTGGACATGGTGAAGTGGTTGTTGGAAATAGAGGTTGAGAATGTGGAAGCAGGAGGTCCTGTCGTGAGACGCGACGTGGGTGTATCCTCGGCCGAAGTGGGGCTTTCACATGCAATCAAAATTGCTAGGGTCTGTCTACTGTACATGCTGTTGACATAGTAGTAGCTAGCAGTATACAGCGTGTCGCATATCGAAAAATCGAATCTCTACATCGCTCCCTCGCAGCCACGAGAAGTTTTGCACTATTGGCATAAGGATTGTAGAAAACGCCAATAGCCAAGCAACCGCCACTGAGGATTTGTCGTTCCATCCGATGAAAGACCTCTCTTTCCCATAGTCGCTTTCTTCCTTCGCTCCGATTGTAGTACTCAATTAAAGCACTGCAAGAGCATGTACTCTGAAACCTGGGGGATTTGAAGCCTCCTCGAGGCGACACACACCGTCAGCATATCTACTATAACGTATACTCCCAACGGCATGTCTTTGGGCCTATGCTCTCTGAATGTTGAAGATCTCTCGATAGGTCACACCTGGAATATCGCCATTTACCAGTCTGAAATTATCTGCTCACAGCTACGACTTTGCCGGCCTTGCAAGTCGAAATAGCAGTCATTGTGTTTTCCCTCTGCTCACGCAAAGACTGAAGTGGATGGCTGTACCCAAAGGGTTCATGGGGTAAAAGGCCTTTTATCACCATTGCTCTGTGGCTTGAATCGGAAGGAAAGATCGAATGCACGATGGTTGTGCTGCGATCGCTGAGCATAAGTGACCCTGGAAATTATAACTGTATTGGTCCTTTTGGTGAGGCGCTCCTTGCAGCGTAATCCGACACTTCATCACACTCCATGCATGCATCGAACTTTATAACCCGGAACCTGTGGCACGTGCCTCATACACACTGGGCAGAAATAGCTGCTGAAAGCTGTCGCGTTCGTCATCGCTCAACACACCCGCGGCACTAACCTTCCGGTCATTCTCCCAAGCTGCTTTGACTAGGTCAAAGATTGCCTTTTGCCGATCTACAGGCGAGTTCCCGTATGACATTGAGACGATGCCCCTAAGGTCACCCAGCGTCAGAGACTCCGAATTAATGGTTGAGACGATGGATGTGATGGCCGTCATGTTCTTTGCATAGTTTTGAAGGCCCTGTGACCGGAGCTCGTAAGAGTACACATCAACATCGATGCGTAGTAGGGCGCCCAGATTGGTTGCAATGAGAGCATATGTGTATTGTGATGAGACAGCTCCAGTGGACCCATTCAGAACTGTCTCTAGGGCATTGGCGATGATCTCGGTAAGTCTATCGAGGTCAGTGCTATGATCACTCAGATTGAGCAGAGTGCACTCACCCATCTAGAATCTGGCCCTTGACCATATTTCCCACCGCCTGCTTGATGCCAATCACAACTTGATTGCTGCCGGACGATGCATTCGCGACGATAACTTGTCGTCTTAGTAGCACTTTCGATATGGGTGCGTATAATCTCATCGTGTCTGAGGTAGCTTTGGCCCAAGCTGCATCATTGCGGCTCTCTCCTAAAGCGTATAGTGCTTTTAAGGTCTCCCTGGTTTGCTGCTCATTGTTTCCATTGTCATCGATAGCTTTAATCACACTCGAAAGCGATGCGCCCATGGCGGCAGAGTTCTGCAGGACGGCTCTGAAGCAGAACCGGAGTATAAATGTTGCTCGAAGACGGGTATTCCTGAACATTTTATAGCTCGGCTTCATTGTAAGTTGTAGCCGGTGAAGACGAAGCCATGGACGCCACTCCGAGATGCAACCTCTGCGTACGGAATTTCCACAATATCACCTGCAGTGTCGCTTTCGACTCGAATATTTCATCGTGATCCACAAGGTCAGAACGGGCCTCGGTGTGCGGCTTTGTCCAAGGCAGTGTTTGGGCACGAGGCAGGCTGGCCGTGCAGAAATGCCAGCTCAAGTTTCATCGTGATGGAGTAGAATTTTGAGACTGCAGCGATGATTCGCCAAGCTGAAGTCGATAGCAACGCTGGAGTAAAGGGAGCGCGGGGCTCGATCGTGGGAGGCCAAAAATAGAATCGCCAAGTCTTTCTCCGCATATGTGAGCACTGACGTCACTTGCCCGCATTGAACAGACACTTTTCCTACTCTGGGGTGAACAGCTCGGATAGCGGCAAACAAATTTCTGCAAGAGTGACATGGATCTCAAAGCACTTGCATTAACGAGCAGAGCGACTGACCGACTGGAAAGTAAGGCTGTCAGCACTACAGCCACTTGTTTCAGGACTTCCAGCCGATTGAAGCTGTGTGGGGACGGAATCGCGCTGGATCGAAGTAGGTTGTGAAACCATTTTGATTGACTAGCTATGTACATGTTTTTCTCCTCATTACTCTATTATCAATGAATGTCGTTGCTCGGTATCGTCAAGCTCGTAAAGATCGTTATGCAATCGCAGCAAAAGTATCAAATGCCCAACCAATGTTTTGATGTGCTACTGAACCATCAAATGGTTTCCTACTGCTTGTACGATCCGTAGTTCTTATAGCTGTTGTAATCGTATTTGCCGTAGCCTGGTTGACATCGATTAGCGGATGTACAAAGGTCAAGTGGAAGACAGGATCAATACTCACTAGCGTAGTGCGATGGGTACTTGTCGTAGGTGCCGTAAGAACCATAGCCACTGTCTGGGGTCTTGGAAGGTGCTGGGGCGGTGGATGAGGAGGATGTTGGAGCAGGGACCTTTGGGCAGTTCTTCTCCAGGTTGTCGAAATACTCGGTAGGACTGACAGTTGTCGTCTTTCCAGAGCCTTCGTATGGCTGGACGCCAGAGCATGAGACAAACTGCGAAGCACAGAATGATTGGTTGGCATCAGGAGCGACCTGACACTTGTCCTTCGCAGCGTTGCACGAGCACTCCTTCTCAGATGGCTTGTCGCTGCGAGCAGCAGGAGCTGCGAGGACGCCAGAGACCGAGAGGGCGAAAGCGAGAGCTGTAATGTACTTCATTGTGGATGGCTTTGATATGAGGCGAGGGGAAAGCGGTGATTAAAGAGCTGTTATATTGATTGCGAGTAGATGAGTGTGATGAGCGTCGTTGTGATGTGGGAGAAGAGATCTTCTATAATATCTCAATCACATCTCGCAGGTAACCTCTCGCCCCGAATGCCGACTGTACCATTGAATGTGTTCAGTAGTCAATGCTTTGGGACGTCATGCTATTCGTATCCGTCATCCTATTCGTATCCGCTGAAGTATAACTATCGACAACTTTGCGGAGCTTCACCCGACTTGTGTCGCACGCTTGCCGTACGGCGACATTGGGCCCTGACCGACTACAATGCGTTAGCACCCCGATGACTCTGCCGGTGTTAAGCTATTGCGGTATTCAAAGATGTTTGTTCCAAAATTACCAAGATGTGAGGTGACTTCTTCTGGTCGTGGCGAAGCTTAATCGGGAAACACGGACGCCACTGTAGATCTAGCCTCCGTCCCTCGTGTAGAGCTCTTTAGATGCAACCTTGCCATGTACTAATGCGTCATGCTGGTCGAGAAATGGAAAAGTCGGGCCTGTCGACTCGAAGCTCGAAGCTGGACACTGCTGCACTTGTTAACTTCGTGAACCACACTCTCGACGCACACCGAGAGCAAGAATGTCGTCGACCCCACTTATGAAGAACGAAGAGTGGCCCTCACAGGATGACTATAGCGACGATAGTCAAGCACCTCTCAGCTCACAGAGAGCGCGGATATTCCGGAAAGATGACTGGACGGCCCTGTTTGCTGTGCTTCTTGCAGTAACGATCAGTCTCGCCGCTGGTGTTGCAATCGGAGCATCTTTAAGTACGCAAGGGAAAGGGCCATTATTCTCGCAAAGCATGGCTCCATCGCCTGTAACTCGGGATCTGGAAATCAGTTTCTACGAGACGCAATTCGAAGGCAAATTCATGGACGAGAACATATATCGCCTTCAAGCGAACAACGAGACCGATGCTGCCTGGGAAGCCCTTGGAATAAACTGTAAGAGCCGACTGTTTCATGTAAAGGCGTCGTTGAGCAACTGACGTTATTTCGCAGATCGCAGCTTGCGTGTACCGAAAGATGTTGGCCTGTCTGTCGGATTGCGACCTGGCCAGGTCCAAATCAACGATAAATACGGCGGAGGATTCCCAGCGAATCTCGAAGGCCTGCACCACTTGCATTGCTTGAATCTCGTACGCCAGGCCCTGTACTACAACATCGATTACTACCGGGCGAAAGGGACGGGAGCCTTCGTAAACGATGAAATGGTCGTGCAAAAGCACGTCTGTGAGTAGTCTCCATCCTACATCTTCTCCAAACCATTGTCACTGACATCTTGAATAGCACATTGTCTAGACATCATCCGGCAACAGCTGATGTGCCAGGTAGACGTTGGAGTTTTGGGACAGGTGTGGTGGCAACCGAGAGATGCACCTACACCAGAAGCATTTGTGGATTTCAACACAAAGCATGTCTGCAAAAACTTTGATGCTGTGCGGCAATGGGCAGAGGAGCGCCAGATGCCAATAGAGACACCAGACGACTTCCTGGCGCCACCTAAGCCTGGGTCGATCCTCGATCACATGCCATGATGTACAATGGACATTGAAATAGTTGGAATTGAAGCGTTCAAGCGACATCGCACTCACTGGGGCGTCCCGATCTTGTTTTCCGTCACTGGCAGTCTGATCTTTGGCGCAATGCCCTGGGTCCAGGGCGATCATGTCTTCTGAGCCTCTCGCGATGGCAAACTGTCTACGTGCGTGGAGAGGTATGGGAGGCGACATTTCTGACACAAAAGATGCACTATCTCAATGAATATTGCACGGCAAACGGAGAATGTGTCGCCTTGAGTCCAGTCGCTCTGCCAACACGACCAGCGGCATTGCTCTCACCATTGAATCGCACACTGTCTTCGTACAACAGGCACTTGTCAAAGATGGCGGCTCCGCTCTCACAGCATTCGTGGTCTGTCGACATTTTCGAGATTCTCGGATCGCTGATGTACAGGCGTCTCCGACAGGAAGATTTCGGTCTCCGATGAGCTGAAAGTACGGCTGCACTTTCGATTTCATCCTCTCGTCACGCTCGGAGGTAGACCTTCGAGCTGACCTCCAGACTTCGTGTTGACCCACTGCTCGCCACAATTCTGCTGGGACTCGGCCAAGATGACGTTACAGACGGCTTTTCCTCCAATCCTATGCTGTCGGTCCATCCTTGGATATCTCCCATGGAGCTTGATGCTTTGAAAGAACCTTCTGCTGGGGAGATCCTCCTTTCAATCATCACCCGCAGTGTCGCTCGACATGCTGGCACCCCTAGCTCATGTCGTCAAAGTTTTCGTTCCATCCGGAATCCTCGACACTAATAAGGCGGAGGCGGTACCGAGGGCAAATGTACGGTCAGCATCTTGAAACAGGCATCGACGCAATGTGAGTAAGTAGAAATGTTCCAGCCATGTGGTCGGATTCTGGGTTCTTCTTCTTATTGTCCGGTATTACCGCCTTGCCAACTTGCATCCGAGACATGGTCAATGGGATTCCGTCGGCTCACAGCTCAAGTGCTTAGGTCGTGCAAATTCCAGGGGTTTCCGTTGATTCGGCGCGTGGCAGGACATGGATTGAAAACCTTATCTAAGTGCTTGGCATGATTCTGACACTGTATAGCAATCTTGTGAGAGGCACTAGGACGACTACTATGTGGCTGAATACGAGCAATGCTGGCGGATAAGATCATGCTAGTCGGGGCTGGTCTCTAGGCAGAACAGGGGAATTTTTGGGCGTTCCGTGTACATATAAGAGAGGCAGACATACCTTGATGCAAGTGAATCGAAGGACCTCATCAGATCACTAAACAAATACAATCAACGCAACCGAGTTCCGCTCAGAAAACCAATTCGTCCATCATGCGTGTCGCTGCTGCTCTCCTCTCTTGCGCCAGCTTGGCTCTGGCTGGAAACCTATTCACCCGTGAGGGAACTGTGCGTCCTTGATAAACGCCTCATCAGCCAGCCTCCGTCAGTCACTGACTTTTACAACAGTGCACTTCTGACGACGACTGCGAGAGCGTCTGCAGAGCCCCTAGTGTGTCGGGAACGCTCGATGGCAAGAGTATCACAGCAAACGAAGCTGTTCAGGCTGAAGCCAAGAGGAGATACCGGGATTACCACTGCGTGAACAAGAAATGCCACTGCGCTGTAAGTTCATTTGACTCACTGATGACGCTGCTCTTTTGCCTTCGTCGTACTGATCGAAGTACGATATAGATCACCAGTGATGATCAGGCCCAAGACTTCTGCCGGTACTGGATCGAGAACGCTAAAGAGGAGTTCAACGGAGCCAGATATGTGAATGGTGGAGTTGACGCGGACAAGGGCACCATTTACTGCGTGTACGTTACCGGTGGTTAATCGCAAAGATGCCTGGCTTGAAAAATAGTTGTGATTCAATTCGATACGCACCGTCTTGCGGAAAATGTAAAAAAGAAGACGCAGTCAGTCCACCAGCCACCTTTTGAGTTTTGACAGCTCGCCCATTGAAGTTGCCCCACATTGGCACATGCTTCGAGATCGCCACTCGCTCGAGATTCTGCGAGCTCTGCTTTGCTCGGTCCGGTCTTGCAAATTACTATTCGTCATCGTACCAAGAATGGCAGCTGAAAACGAGGACACGCCATTCTATCCGTCCCCATACCCGGTATGCTGTGCTGCAGATTTGTCAGTCGAGGTGAGTATACATTGCTTCACCAAGGACGCATGACCGGCGTTAATGCATTAGTAGTTCATGAACCGCCTTCTCCACCTCAACAAGACAGAGCCAGATATTAACATCTCCAAACCATTGTTCGGAATGGTGTTCATTGATCGGGTCGACCAAGATGTATCTGATTGTTCTGTCCCGCCAATACAGAAAGCCTCGAATCCCGCATCACCATTCAAGGGCAAGTCGGCACACCAGTGTTATCTTATATTGCGTTAGATGGTGAGGGATACTGCTTCGGAAACCAACTGGCAAGAGTTCGTGATAGTCGATGAACGAACGCTGGAAGTATGCTTGAACCGAACGATGACAAGACCACAGTAGCGCTAGTTCCCTCGTCATGTAGGATAACACCGTTCAGCTTGTGTGTGGGCCTTACGAAGGCGGGAGCGATGAAGCGGTCTCGGTGCGTTTTCTGATGCATCTGGCACAGGACGTGCTCTTTACATGTGCCTCTGGCAAGACGGACATCGAGGAGGTTCGCGCCATGGCCGATACGCCAGAGGAATGGGGCACAAGCAATGATGTCCGAGATTATGTCCTGCGCAATTGGGCCGGTAAGATTGAGAAAGATCCGGACCGCCATCCGCTGCGATGAGGCTTGTTCTATTGATCTAGTCATCGTCCACCTCTTTCTCAGAGGGCTGGTGGTCGCATTTCGGTTGGCGTTTGGCTGCACTGTCACTCGCAACTTGTGTGCGACGCTTTATCGCAAGTTCCACCGATCTCGAAGGCAGCAGGTGAGCGGAAGGTAGAGTAATGGTATAGTGGTCGATAGTAGTGAGCAGTTAGAATGAAGCACGACTGCGCAAGAAAGTCGGTTCCGGTATGATGCCTGAGGCAAGATAATTTGTCACGGAACTGACGCCCCCTGCCACTTTCCCCTCTTCCATCCATCTGAACGGCCTGACCGTCGTCACTGATGCTGAGCCTCGACAAGAGCCATCAAAAAAATTGGGGGCGCAGGATCATGAAAAGCATCGGCAGAGTCCCGACCGAGGAATAGGCTACAGTAGTCTTGGGAATACTCTTAGCCGCAGCTTGCTGCCGATGCAAGGTCCCGAAGAGCTCCGTCCACCACTTCAAGAAGAAGCAGCTCGCTAGTCTACTAGTAAGTTGCATGATTCCTTTCGCACGTAGCTTCACTCTTCCTATACACAAGAGCCAGATCGAGAAAGCAATCAAAATGACCGAATTGGAAGGACCGGGCTATCTCGCCGTCGCCATCCAGCCCGGAAAGGACACAGACGAGAAGGCTTTCCACGAATGGTATAATACCGAGCACGGTCCATTACGCCTTCGACTGCCTTTTATCGAGACAGGAGATCGGTATTCCGCTGCTGATGGCCAGAACCCACACTGGTCAGCGGTTTATGATGTTTCGGATTTGAAATGGATCAACAAGCGCATTTACAGCCGGCTGAGAGAGGAGCGATCGAAACGAGAGAAAGCTGTCATGAGCACGTTCGAATCTTTGGATCGCAAGATTTACAGTCTAATCTCTGTTCGTGGAGAGTCTCCGAAAGGCCCTGCTCCTGCGACCATGGCCGGCTCATTGGTCGTTTCGGAATCTGATTGGGATGATGTTTGCCGATGGTATGAAGAAGAGCATATCGATATCATCTCGAAAGCTCCCGGCTGGATTCGAACGCGGCGTTTCAAACTGGTAGTCGGAGGTATCAGAGGTATGCCGCCTGCGGGACAAGTGGAACATCTTGCTCTGCACGATTTCGAGCAGGTTCCGGATTTGACGGGTCCGGTTTTCAAAAAGGCAAATTCGACAGATTGGAGGAACAGCGTGGTTCGGAAGACGCATTGGAGAGAGCTGAGGCTTTGGAGTCATCACTTGACCTTTGATGCATTGGAGGAGCCACCGAACGCAGTCATCACTACTGACGGAGCAGAATTGCGATTCCAGCTGGAAGGCGACCCAGCGGATCCTGTGATCGTCTGCGTCAATTCCATCATGACGGATCTGCACATCTGGGACGATGTAGCAAAATCCCTCATTACAGGTGCCACGGGCAAAACCTACCGAGTCCTCCGCTACAACCCTCGAGGCTACCTGCAGCAAGCCGAGCGAAGCAACGACACCACCTTCGACATTCTAGCTGACGACCTTGAATACCTCCTCCAACGCCTGAACATCGACAAAGTCCACGCCGTGATGGGCGTCAGCATGGGCGGCGTGACATCCATCAACTTTGCCATACGGCACCCATCCATGCTCGAGAAATTCGTCGCATGCGACTGCAACGTCGCCTCCAGCCCCGCCAATAGCCAAGCCTGGGCCGAACGCGTCGAACTCGCGCGATCCCAAGGCATGTCCGAACTCGCCAAAGTCACCGTCTCTCGATGGTTCACTCCCGCGGGCGGTGACTCAGAAAACGCCAAGAAAGTGCTGCCTATGGCGGCGAATGCCCACTTCGAAGGCTTCCGGTTGAATTCTCTCGCGCTGAGCAATTACGATCTGAAGCCGAAGTTGCAGGATATCACAGCGCCGGGTCTCTTGATCGCGGGAGAAGGCGATGGGAAGATTCCCGAGGCGATGCAGAAGTTTGGGATTCCGAATACCAAGTTTGTGCAGATTCCAGGCGCGGGACATTTGCCCTTCCTGGAGAATCATGAAGCTTTCGTGGAGGCTCTGAAGGAGTTCTTGTAGAAAGGAAAGGTGTACAGAACTTGTCGTACAGACTTTATGTGTACAGCAGGTATTTAGGCAGCAGGTGTTGCCTTACGCCCTCATATCAATACACTTGTGTGTAACCTTATTGATCCTTCTCGTTGGTCAGTTCACATATATCAAGTACGCACTGCACGAAGTACAACCTTTTCCTGCTTCTTCCCTTGTGACACTCTTGAACATTTTTCCTACAATTCTCAGAAAAAAATCTTCTAAAATAGACTCATTCTCACCAGAAACCATGAAAGCCCCCTCTCCATCTCTCCCCGGCTGTCCCGCTGAAATCATCGCATCCATTATTACCCTCCTTCCCCTCCTCGACATCTGCTCTCTCCGCCTCACGAACCGCACGCTCAGTTCCAAAACCACGCAAGACCATTTCAAATCCTACTTCAAGACCAAACATGTGGATCTCACGGAAACCTCTCTCCAAGCCTTCGTAGCCGCAACAAAGCAGCCCGAACAACTGGGGTGTTTTATCGAAGACTTGGTTCTGGTCGGAGTGGTGAACAACACGGTCTTTTTAGAGACAATTGTACAGAAGAAGACGAAGAGGGTGGTAGAGAGGATGGGGCCGATGTTTTCGAGTAGTGAGGTGAAGTGTACCGAGCAGGAATTGCAGGCTGCGGAGAGGGATTTGGAGATTTTGCGGAGAAGAAATGGGGAACAGGAGGAATTCTTTGGGAATGGGAGGGCGGTGGAGTTGTTGGCGGAGGGCTTGGAGAATGTGAGGAGGAATGGGAAGAATGGCGTGCTGAAGAAGCTGCATTTGGAGATTGTGGTTCTCAGAGAGGATTCTGAGACGAGGTCCGGCCCTGACGAGGGCGGGAGTTGGAAGTTGATATGGAAGGAGGCGGCGAGGACGTTAAGGACGGCACTCTTCGCGTTGGGGAAGAGTCGGGTACCGCTGGAGGAGTTGGATTGCTTTAGTGAGGTGCCCAGGTGTGCGGTTGCGAGGGATCAGATCCTCCCCGCTGTGCCTGGTCGTGGAGAGGACGAGAAGGAGATATTGGATGGGCTGAAGACGTCTTTCGACAATCTCAAAGCCTTTTCGATCAGTTTCAGTCACCGCAGGATCGATGAGAGGGAAGAGGATCGTGAAAGGATGGACGACGCGACAGATCCTGCCAGTGCATTCTTCCGGTCGCGCGAAGTAGCTACGGCTCGCGACATGGAAGTCTTGCGGGCTGAAGCTGCGGACGAGCAGAATTTTGAGGGCCTCGCGAGGCTGCTGCAATTGTGTGAGAAGAGTGTGGAGAGACTCGATTTGCATCAGTATCGATTGGAGCGGTTCAAACTGAACCAAAGTGACATGTGCGATGAGAAGGTACTACAAACGGTGCTGAAGAAAGCCAGGTTGGAGCGACTGGAAGGTGCTCGCTTAAGAGGAATGTTTGTGAGAGCAGAGGATCTGAGGCAGTTCTTGGGGCAGTCGAAGAAGTTGCGGCAGGTTGTTCTGCAAGAGATGCACGTGACGGAGGGAGAGTGGAAGGGCATCCTCCAAGACCTTAGCGCTGAGCGAGACACTCGAGACGGGCGCGCGGCAGTGGACTGTATCCTGCTGGATGATCTATTCCAGGAGGGAAGACTGCTGTATTTCGCTGGTGAGGGAGATAATGTTCCCAAGTTCCCTACACTTTGTGGCACTCGAGGGAAGAATGCCTTCCTCCGGAAGGGTGTCGCCAACGTGCAGAAAGAGTTGAGGTACCATTTCGCGACGGACAGAATGCTGGGCAGTCCACAGGCGTATGCGTGGAGAGAGGGCAGGAGGGCCGTCTACGGGCCGCCTTGAGGGAAACAACTGCACCTTAGATATCCGGACAATCACTGCGTCCCTTATAGAAAGTGCGTGATGAATTCCGCTGGCATCCAATGTAGCTGTTCTTCTGGACTGCACACCTCCAGAGATCCCTCGCGGCCGTGTTTCCGAAGACCACAATCGTCCCGTCGAGCCCGTTCACATGAAGTTGTCTATCCGCAACGGTCTGTTTCAAGTGGCTTGCCGAAGCTTCCCAGCAGTTTCATCTGCGTGAGACCAGCTCCTGCAGTGCGCATCCCATGCTTGTCACTCGTGCTCTGGACAGCCTCTACTCGGGACCCGTGGTCATGGCGGCGACCGGCAAGACTGCGAACCTACGATGCGGCACGACAGAAGATTTGTGCAGCGGTTGGGGACGACGGACGATCGGACCCGAGCGCTGTGATCGTCAGCGGCTGAAAGATGCGCGGGAATGGCGTCCACGTTGTCGCAATCGATAGACCTGTGGACTCGTCGCAGGCTGGCAACACAGCGGGAGCAAGCAACATCAGCCGCGGTTGTGGAAGCAGACACAAATTATGCAGTGCCAAGTGCAAAATGGCAGTGGAGCAGATACGACGAACCGAGTCGCATCTCCCACATCGAGAACGCGAAGCATCGAAACCGCGTCACGATCAGTGGATTCCACTCGCTCGCACGACGACGTCAATTCGCTGTTCGCCTGCGCCGCTCGAACTTCGGCCGCTTGGCGTGCCCCATCGACTCCCGTGCTGGGACACCCTATCGCCCTGTGAGAAGTGACGAGAACCTGCAGCGCAACCGCGCCAGCATCACTGCTGAGTGGTCGTGCTGTGATTCGTGTGCCTGACTTTTCTGGCCTCCCACTGTCCAGAGCACGAGAAGTCCAGGGATCTCCGCGCGAAACTGTTCACTTGTACCCATCTCTCCGTTGCTCTACCAATCCCTTCTTCCCAACGCGATCCTCTTCATTCGTTTTCTTAGAACCCCCACCAGATCGACCACGTCTTTCGCTATCTACCCTTCGACGTTCGCTTGGTATCTGGCTACCCTCCCAGCTCTGCACATATGTCCCAAGAATAGCCTGCGTGGCGCGCATCCATTTTCCCTTTTCTCAGGGCAAGGCGTCAAACCTTAATCCATACCGAGCTTCTGGGCGACGTCAGAAGGGCCCACTCAACAATCGAGCACAAACGGCAAACTACTTTCCGACAAACCGACAGACGACAAAGTGCTAGAAGTTGTCGACTCCGTCGCACCTTCCTGTAAAATCGCCGTTTCACCTTCTTCCTCTCGAAACAGCTTTCCAGGTCACTCGTTTGCTGGATTGCTTGTATTAATATCGCCGACATGACGACCCCAGTGGATGAAAGGCCAGAACCGACATATGTGCAACCCTCATACCACATGAGAAACCCTGGCCGTAACAGCATCGAACGGCAGCCCTTGCCTGCTTACAACGTCAACAATGCCGCACATCGAGAAGCCCGCGCAAACAGCTCGGACGATGGGACCATGATTGGTGATGGAGATGCCAATGGAACCCAGAATCATAGAGAAAAGGAAGGCCTAGAACGCAGAGATGAGCATCTGGGGGTTCACGCGAGACAGCGAAGTGGCAGCCATCTCACTGTGGACACTCAATACGAACCCGGAGATCCACTGCGAAGCATGGCCTCGCCATCCCAAGCTCGAGAGCAGGCATCAAGGCTCGACGACGATCTTACGCTTCTCAAGATAGAACGACAGATTTCACGCCAAGAAGAGGACGCTCTTTCCAAAGTCAAGAGCCATGGCGGTGATACTTATCGGAGCAAGTCCCGGACGCGTGTACAACACGTTGACGAATTCGACGAAGCCACGAATCCGGTGCATGAGAAGACCCAAGTCTACAAGCCTGTAGAACACCCGACGACGAAAGTTGGCAAATTCTTGAAAAAGGTGCATCAGTCCAACTTTTTAATCCGCTGGTTCACCTATATACTTCCCGTGACGCTGATCTTGCTGATTCCCCTCCTTCTTGGGGCGTTGGTGTTTAAGGACGCAACCGTAGGGGGCGTATACCTCATGTGGTTTATGATCTGGCTGGAAATTGTCTGGCTCACTCTCTGGGCGGGGAGAATGATGGCAAAATGCCTACCGTGGCCCATCGGTATGCTTTCCAGCTTGTTTACCAACAACAGTAAAAAGTGGCGAGATATGGGGAAGCAGCTCGAGTTACCGGCGACGTTGTTCTTTTGGTGGCTGGCCATCGAGATCTCTTTCTTGCCGACCATGAAGAATCATCAACGCGATCATGGCTACGATCACACCGCATCCTGGATGAGCACTATGAACAAGGTCCTGGTCAGTTTCATGGTCGGAGCGATTCTCAACTTTGTGGAGAAGATCCTGATCCAGCTCATCGCCATCAGCTTCCACCTGAGGACCTACGCGGATCGCATCGAAATCAACAAGTTCCAGATTGGTTCGCTGACAAAGCTTTACAAATTCTCCAAGGAGAAGATCGAGGTGGACGATGCTGAATTCGAAGAGCGCTCTGGACCCGCTAGCGGCGCTCGAACACCCGGCCAGGCCTTCATCGAAGCCAAGCAAGCTGCCAAACAGGGATTGAGCAAGTTTGGCGACGTGGCTGGTAAAGTCGCTGGCGATTTCACGGGCAGACAGGTCACCAAGAGTACGCACCCACACCAGGTCGTCCTAACGCTCCTTGGCTCAACGTCCGGCGCTCAGGTGCTAGCCCGTCGTCTCTACCGCACTTTTGCTCGCGAAGACATTGAGACTGTTGTGGCAGATGATCTGCGACCGGCTTTCGAGAATGACGACGAAGCCACTGCTGCCTTCACCATGTTCGACAAAGATATGAATGGCGACATCAGCATGGAAGAGTTGGAGGCTGTCTGCGTCGAAATTGGTCGCGAGCGAAAGAGCATCACTGCCTCACTCAAGGATTTGGACAGCGTTGTGAGCAAGCTCGACGACGTCTTCATGTTCATCGTCTGCGTCATCGTCATTCTGGTCTTGATTTCCCTCATCTCAACATCTGCTGCTGGAGTACTGACATCGGCCGGAAGTGCAGTCTTGGCACTCTCATGGCTGTTCAGCGCAACTGCTCAGGAATTCTTGCAATCCGTTATTTTCGTATTTGTCAAGCATCCTTTCGATGTTGGAGATCGTGTTGGCATTTATGGAAACACTGGAGCTCTTCTCCGAGGAGACGACTACTTTGTCAAGGAGATTTCCTTGTTGTACACCGAGTTCAAGAAGATGGAGGGACATATTGTCCAAGCGCCAAACAGCTACCTCAACACTCTATTCATCCTGAACCAGCGCCGATCCGGAGGTCTCGCAGAAGCTGTGAGTATTACGATCAAATTTGGAACGACATTGGAGCAAATCGACGGACTACGGACCAAGCTTCTGGAATTCGTAAAATCGGAGAAGCGCGAGTACCAAGGAAATATCCTGACAGAGTTGCGGGACATCGTGGAGGTCCATTCGATGAACCTGAATGTCGTCTTCTTCTACAAATCCAACTGGCAGAACGAGGGGTTGCGTCTGGCTCGCCGTAACAAATTCATCTGCGCGATGATGGTCACCATGCAAGAACTGGGCATCGAAGGACCATACATGCGCTTCCCAGGAATGCGCGAGAGCTTCCCAATGTATCTTTCCAACATCCCACACGTCGGCACTGCTGGTGCAGGACACGGCGGAACGCCTGATAACCCGTACGGCAACCCACCGGCAGGCTCAGAGGACAATGCTGGTGGCTATCAAGATCCACCATTCGTTGCGCCGGAAGAGGGTGCAACTGGCGGCTCACAATTCCCTCCCCGCTCTCGCGGCTCGATCATGAAGACTGGAGGGAGCCAGAGCCGAGCCCGAGGCGAATCTCTTTCTCACATGAGCAAGCGCGTCGATTTCAGTTTGGGCATGAGGAGCTACGCCGCCATGGGTGACTTGTCTGGCGATGTCTACGAAGACCGCAACAGCGACCGACCTCGTATGGAAATCATCGAAGCCTCGCGCGAGCGGGAACGGGAACGTTCCGAAGCTCGTGCATCGCAAGAACGTGCTGCCTCGGCGCGTGGTGGAAGTCACGAGTCGGCTCGCACGACTTCACGCGACAACTTCGTCCCTGGCGGCTTGGCCCGGAGGTCGACCGATGTTTCGTTGAGAGCGAGAAGCAGTCTGCATCGGAACCGCTTCTTTGGAAGGTCATCGCATAGTGCTGAGGGTGCTGCTGACGATGATATGGAGCGTGGCATCGCGATGGCCGGTATCCCGGAGGAGTCCAGAACGTCTCCTGCTGATGCGAACAATAATCGTCTCGATCCCAGATCGGGATTGATTTCTCCCGCGGCCTGGAGAACGACGACAAATGAGAGTAACATTCGCCCTGCATCCGCCGCCGCCCCGGAGCTACCGCAGCAGGTCAGTGGTACTGGGAATATGGACGATATGCCACCTTTCGATGCTGCGGCTCCAGAAGGCCACAAACCCCTCGGCGGGAGCAGAGCCCAGACATTTCGCTAAACGATGCGCATCTCCTAAAACGTGAGTCGTCTGGTTTGATTTCGGTGTTGATGGATATACACTTGGAGCGTGGCTTTCTCGTACACGGAAGATGGGCCTAGGGGTGGCTGGAGTTTGTTGGGTAACGCGATTCTACGTATATTTAATCAAACAGAACGCACAACGGGGAACGGCCTGCATTGGATGAGACAGTATGCATAGAGTTAGAGGCTGCTATTAGTATGGACTGCTGTGAATGCAGCGTGACAAGATAGATTGGGTGGTGAGCGCCTCTTGAGGTGTATTTGATGAAATGCAAAAGTCTTTGCTTCTTCATGGTCATTCTCGGACTGACTACATTTGTCCTTTCTCTTTCGCCGGGGAAGATTGAGAATCACGTGGAAAGAATGGTGTCCTTGCAAGTGTTTCCTTGTTTGTGATTGCCGTTTGGCTGTTCGGATGTCTTGCGCGGCATGGTGCTTGTGTCGACATCGAACCCCAAGATTTCCTCTTTGCTTTTTTTTTCAAACTTTTCTCTATATTTCCTTTTCTGCTTCTGATATTAAATGCATTACAAAACCGTATATCTTTCGCCCCTGGAAAAGATTTGGGTCCATGTTTTCATCGCTTGTGCGATGATCATGCGCTGGTCTCCCATGTGAATGGCGTGTGGCGGAGTGTTAAAAGTGTAAGTGAATGGGTCTAGAAGGTTTTTGGAGCGCACTGGATGATATCTGATATGAAGCTGATGTGGGCGAACAGAATCAGATGCTTGGTTGTGAACAAGACTGTGCGACTTCGCTGAGACACTGATTCGTCGTAGTGAATGGATGCCCATTATGCTTGAATGTGGCCGATTCAATTGCTTAAGTGGATTCACAAGATTGTTATGCAGGAACCCGATGTCATTGTCCTCTACAGCTGACTCTCCTTTGCCGTTGCGTTCCTGGCGGCATACTTTAAGGACAAAATTCTTTTCAAGTGTCCTCGATCGAGAGGCCTCAAAGCTTGTCCTCAAGTGCTACAATCTCGTATTTTCTTTGAGCATATATACCACAGTCAGCTGGCCCCAAAAACAGACATCACAAGACTCGAACCAGTACATGTATCCTTCATGTAAGCGTCGAAAGAACTTCAAGGACTATACGCCTCTGACTAAAGCACCATCCAGCTAGAATAAAAGACTGACTCGAAAGCAATACTAAGCCGACACTGAATCAAATGGCTTCAAATACTAACTTCTTGTGTTTGCTGGACTCGAAGTACAATTCGCTAGTCCGAAATAACGATAAAATCGTGGCCACGTTATCTACAGATGTACTAAAGCAAGAACTAAATCGTAGGCGACAACAGGATGCTGCCTTCACTTGGTCCAAATCTACGACACCTTCTGGTGCCTGGGCATTCCCAACTGAAGGATCTCTCGGAGAAGATGCTGTAGCCTGCGCAACACTCGCAGCCACAGGTGAACGCCGGGTCGGCCTTTGTTTGGCCTCCATCAAAGGGGTTGAGAACGAGGAGATCGAAGTTGAGGCTCTGAAGAGGAAAGTCGAGGGGCTCGCCGCGAACATTCGAAAGGTCACCGAGGACGCACATAGAGTCATGCGGTCTACATTATATACCGATGCTGGGTTCGGTGAATTGTCAGCGGAGTTTGCAGCTCTTATGTCGGCCCTCAAAGAGCAAAAGAGGCCGCGGGAACTTGATGTCGAGAGTCCTGCTTCTTATACCAGTCGACCACGGGAGAGTCTTCCAGACACAGAGAAGATAGTAGTCGATATGGAGGAAGGCGTCGCCAAGATGGTCGACCTGGTCACATCGTCGCTGGAAGAGCACAAGGTCGATCAGGCCGTCGACGAACCCCAACTAGCAATCGATCTGGAAGGCGTCCACCTGGGTAGGAATGGCAAAATTTCGATCCTCCAAATCTCCCTTGCGCCTCTGAAGACTTGTTATCTCGTGGACATTCACACCCTGAAGCAAACAGCCTTCAACACCTCAGGCCGCACATCCGGCAACACGACACTGGCTTCTATCCTCTCAGCCTCAGATATCGAGAAACTCCTCTTCGACTGCCGGACCGACAACGAAGCTCTGGTCCACTTATATGGCATCCGACTCCACGGCGTGATCGACGTCCAACTCATGTTCGCAGCCACAAGAACAGAGTGGAAGACCTCAAAGAAGCGAACACAACTCCAGGCACTGAGTTTCGTCGCTCCATACTGTGCGAAGCTAGACAGATCCGACGGCCGTAAGTTCAAAGCCATCAAGAACTGGGGCATGGCCGCTCTCGTCCCCGGGGGGCAAAACGACCGAATGCTATCGGGAAGAGCAAAAATCGCTTGCTCTGATGCAGAACGAAGAATACGAAGAAAGTGACGGGTGGGAAGAGTTCTCCACGCGAGTATATGCCGAATCTGAAGAGAACGGATATGCGGCGTGCAATGAACGGCCATTGAGCAGAATGGCGCAGCAGTATTGCGCGCAGGATGTGGCGCTGCTGGGGAGTGTGTGGCAATATTGTCGGGAACATGAGGTGTGGAATGGGAAGTGGGAGGAGAGGGTTTTGAAAGAGATGGAGAAGAGGTTGGAGCTTGCTTCGCTGCCTATGGCGCCCTCGTCTTCCGTGGTGAAAGAGGAGTGGAGGCGGGTTCCGAAGGGCTGGGAGGATGTTGAGCAAGTCAGTCGGTTGACTGGGGAGGTTGTGCAGAAGGGAAAGCCAAGGATGCAAAAGATTGACAGTGGAATTTGGTGAAAAGAGGATGGGATCAGGACGGAGTCAAGTACGATGAGAACTAAGTTGGAAAAATTGGAAAATCAAATTTCTCGAAACCCGTGCGTTGCGATTGATGATGAAGTATATGCTGAAGAATTGTAGAACACCCCCCGCTGCTACTGAATTGAACTTGGCAGCGCAGATTCGCAACGCAGACGACAATGTGATGCCCCGTCAGTGTTGCTTAGTGAGTCGAGTATCGCTGGAGATCAAGGTCGTTGCATCTACTGCAGAGTGCAGTCGGTGTAGTAAGGGCCAACCTTGCCCTTCTTCTGGAGAACGCAGTCGGTGAAGTAGGGACCGACTTTACCCTTCTTCTGGAGAACACAGTCGGTATAGTAGGGACCGACCTTGCCCTTCTTTTGAAGAACGCAGTCAGTGTAGTACGGGCCGACCTTGCCCTTCTTCTCAACAAACATCTCGGTGGTGGCAAACATTGTGGTTGGTTTGGTGGGTTGGTTGGTGGGTTGATGGGGCGGTTGTGACTGGCTAGCTAGACGTCGTAGTGAGTGACTGGTGGTGAGTGTTGAGAGAAGATCTGAAGGAAAGTAGTGCAGTCTTATACGTCTGCGTTGCTGTTAGAGGATACAAAGTCTTTTCGTTAGGGAAACTATTTCCGTTCGCAGCGATCAGTCGTGCGTCTCGAACGCTGGGCGGTGGAAATTGTCGACTCGCGATGTTAGTATTGTAGTTGGGGCCCAGATGTAGTTTGCCAAACAAAGAGAAGTCACTTGAACACTTCACCTATGCGGGTGTTTCTTCGTCGTCTCTATGCAATGAATTGTTAGCGTGGACAAAGGCGACGCATTGCTGATCTAGGTCTTGTGGTCTTGTGAACAGTGAAGTCGGCTGTGCATGGTGTTGCAATCGCGGCTAGACTTGTACCTGGAGTTTTTGCGCGGTCCTGGCCCCAATCAAGACATGAAAGCACGCTCATTCCGTGCTCAAGACGGAAACGAGCGAGATGTGGACAACGGACGCCCTGGTCCGGGGTCTCATGAGGGATTTTGTTCTTCTCGGCCAAGCGTGAGGCTGTGCCCATCCTGTCGACCCCGACTTCGAGCAGCATGAGATTCGCCAGGCTTAGCGCAGACCAGACAGGCTTGTCCCACGTCTTGTAGTAAATGCTAAGGCTACAGTGCGGTGGTTGGGCTTGGCGGAATGTCACTGATGCATGTCTGCTCGTTGTGCCACCACAGCAGGCACGGGATGATGGTCGGGGAGAAGATTAATGCCTCATAGTGATAGCTGCTCTGGCGAAGGCGTCTTGTGACGAGCTTTAAGCGCGCATATTGTCTTCAGCTTGCTGCTAGCTGTACTCCACCTGTAGGTACAGCTTGGTTGCAAGGACAAGTGTGCTTGGCCTTCATGTGTGATCTCTTCGTGCATCAGCGGATCTTGCTCGGCGGTTCATCATTGCTCGGCATTATGTGAGGCCACAATGCTTCTCTCCATTTCTCGCTGGTCACACTGGCGACGGGAGAAGCGATGGTGTGGTGTGGAGAGAGCGCGGATAGAGTTCATTGGTTGCCGAACGTGTTGTGAGAAGACTGGTGCCAAGACCAATGATGGCATGCAAGAGCTCGACAGCTCCACTTTGCTAACGGCAGCCATTGAGGATGCGCTATGGCTTGACGGCGAGAGGTAAAGTATGTATACCACACTTCCCTTCCGCGAGAGAAGCTGGTTGGGAGCTCCATTTCACAGGCAACCATGTCAGGTCCCATTACGGTACGCAATCTGACCGCCCAGCCCCTCACCATCAAGCTTGTCGAGCGCTACGACAACCCCTCCTCGCGTCGTGCGTCGGTGGAAAATGGCAGACCAGTCGACAATTTCCGGCGCAAATCCAGCGCTGGGCTGGAAGCTCTGACGAAAAACATCACTACTTTGATGAGCAATGTCACAGGCGGGGGCCAAAGTCATGCGCCTACAAGAGCCGAGCTGCCAGAAAGGGCCGAAAGCTTCGCCCATAACGATGTAGACATTCGTCTCGAGCCATTCAGCACCAACAAGACTGATATTAAACTCACTGAACGAGATGCCAATGATATTGTCCGTCTTACACTAGAAGGAGAAATGGGCGGCAGGTGGCGCGTAGAAGTCCCCTCCAAAACAAACCTCACCGAGAAACTCACCCCTCTCACGCCCGATCCTAAACACGATTACCGTGCCTTATATCTGCAACAGACCGCCTTCATAGCCATCATCGAAGACTATAACCCAAAGACCTGGATGAAAGAATTCCACGACGATACCTCCCTCGCCGCTCTCTCCATCCCCGGAACCCACAACTCCCCCACTTACTACAAAGCCCTCCCCTCCGTCCGCTGCCAAGCCGTCTCACCGCGCGAGCAGCTCGACAACGGCGTCCGCTTCTTCGACATCCGCGTCCAGCCCCAAAACGTCGAAGACGGCAAAAACGACGAACTCAACCTCGTGCACGGGGTCTTCCCCATTTCCCTCACGGGTCCCAAAAAATTCCGCGACCTCCTCAACACCGTCCGCGAATTCCTCAAAGAAAACCCCTCCGAAACCGTCATCTTCTCCCTCAAACGCGAAGGCTCCGGCGAAGCCACCGACCAACAACTCTCCCAGATCCTACGGGACCACTACACCGGATCCGCCAACACTGAGGCGCAAAACAAATGGTACACCAATCCCAAAGTTCCCAAGCTCGGCGAAGTGCGCGGCAAAATCATCATCATGCGCCGCTTCGCTCTCTCCGATCGCGTGAAATCCGAATGGCAGGGAAGAGGCTGGGGCCTCAATGCCGAGAACTGGGCATACAACACTCCGGACTGCCATTACGGCGACGTCCGCGTGCAGGATTTCTGCGAAGTTCTCGAGACGGAAAATATCGAGAAGAAGATCGGCCTTTGCTGCGAGCATTTTGAACGTGCGGCCGAGGTGGTTTGTCCGGTTCCTGGTGTCACGACGGATTCGACGAATCCCGTGCCGGCGGGGCCGTTGTATGTGAACTTTTTGAGCGCGAGTAATTTTTGGAAGGTGGGGTGTTGGCCGGATAAGATTGCGGCGAAATTGAATCCTGCTGTGACGGGGTTTTTGGTTGAGAAGCATGATATTGGGGACAAGGGCGCGGATGGCGCTGAGGAGAAGGTGCAGGGTGACGGTGGAGTGGGCATTGTGGTTTGTGACTGGGTGGGGAAGGATGGGGACTGGGACTTGATCAGGGCGATCATTACAATGAATAGTAAGTTGTTGAAACAGCAGAGGGGGATTGGGTGGAAGTAAGTCTGCTTTCTGGTCCTGAGGGAAGTTGGTCAAGAAAAGGAGGGGCATAGTACACGGGAAAGAAGTTTGAGATCTGATGCGACCATGATACCACGGATGACACGAATGTACAGACGGTCGTTTAAGAAACTTTTTGTTCTTTGGGGCACGTACTCAACGGCAGTCTATGAAACGTCTCGTAGCTGGAATGGATCACGGCAATGCGTATTCCGTCCACCTTGTTTTGCTCGAATCAGTTATGCTACCACTTAGCGCAGTAGAGCCCAGCAATTCGTATGCTGCGAAAAAGGCTTTGCAGCAGATAACGGCCGGATGAGCGAGGGCGTTACGCAGTCTCCCAGTTTCGGTACCAGAATAGCTCTGCGAGGAAATGCTGGAACACCGTGGCACCACGCAAATTGCAAAGACGGGTCCACGTACGAGATCTCATCCACTTGACTTGTCTAGGAAGCAGCAGCAGGGTCCGGCTTGCGATCGGTTGCCGTAGCCAGGACTTGATCAGCATTGAAAGATGTCGGTGTGGCCAACGGAGGAAGCGTGTGCTGTCCCTTGGTCTCCGCTTCCTGCACTGGACCCGTTGCTCTCGACTGCCAGGAAATGCCAGCCCTCGCAGGTGGAGATATCTTAACGGGCCGCACCGGTGGTGGGCGTGAATTCTGCTGCGTTCGTCCAGCGTTCACCCGGGCTGTTTCATTCTCGCTGCGAAACTTGGCCATGTCCAGGTGCATCTTGGCAGCGTCTTCACGGGCCTTAGAAGCCTCGTCGAGAGATTTCATAGCTTGCTCCAGAGCATTTTGAGTGTTCTGGTCCACTTTTGCGAGTGCAGCACCTTGCTTTTCGTAACCAGCCTCGAGCTTCGCAATTTGAGCGCCACAGATAGTCTGGACCGCGACCACCTCCTGCAACTGAGCATCGATAGCGTCACAATTGTGGAATCGCTGCTTCGACTCGACTTGTTCAGTACGCTTTAGAAGCATGTCCATCATCTCCATGTGCTTGGAGTTGATAGGCTCCCGACCAGACTTGCTCCTATCCAGTTCCTCACGGATCAAACCAATCTTAGCGAAGAGCCCCTGCTGCTGAAGGCGGATCGCGGGAATGTCAGAGCTCTGATTCTTCTCGAGTTCCTCTATGCGCTGCTCAAGCTTGGAAACAATCATCTGCTGAGCAGTCTGAGGAGTCTGACCAATTTCCTTATGGTGCAATCCCTGGTCAACAGAACGGCCAAGCTTGTCGAAAAGATTGCTCAGCTTAGTAGCAGTGAGCTCCGGGATTTTCGAGTACTGATTGTCCATCAGCTCCTCGATGCGTTCCAGAAGAATTGATGCGGTCTCCCTGTTCTGATCCCAAAGTACTTTCAGGCCAGCCTTGATCTTCTGCATTTGCTTGTTGATCTTATCTTCCTTCTCGGCCCAGAGCTCGTTAGCTGGAGCTCCGCGGGGACAGTCCCGCAATCGCGCCACGACTGTGGCCGCTTTGGAGCGAACAGCAAACGGGAGGAACTCGACGCAGTCAGCCAAGAAGTCGAGCTCTCGCTCCTCGACAGGCTGTCCGTTATTCTCTGCGGGCTGAAATTGGCCGAGAAAGGCCAGAGGCTTATCGAAAACGATCTCTTTGGAAACACTGTTGTACCAGTATCGACGACCTTCGCCATTGACGTGCTCGCCCCAGGCCTTTGCTGGGTCAGTCTCTGCAGGGGCCTTCTCGCTCTCCGACTTGAGAGGTCGGCCAGCCTTGCACTCTGCAACGCGCCACTTGTAATAGGTGTGGTATACATGTTCTGGTTCGAGAAAGCGGAGCTCGTCTGCGCCGCGGAACTTAGTGCGTACTTGCTCCTCGCAGCTCGGTCCTGGGCGAGCTACAATGCGTGCCAGCTCTTCAATGATGTCTCGATCTCGGCCAGTTGGAATGCTGAGAGCAGCTCGTCTGACAGGGCCGCCGCTGTGGTCGAGGTTCTTGAGGTTGTTGTGAAGCGGAATGAATTGGTAGACATGCTTGCCCGGAGCATTATTGAGATCTACGTGAATGGAGTCGGGTCGGATTGGATGAGTCGGGACCTGAACCGGAGCATCATCGGCATGGGAAGAGACTCCATCTTCGTGCTCAGGAGTGGGGTCTGGAGTGAACTCGACCTCAGAACGATCGCCCGAGATCACAGAACTCCAGTCATCCTCCTCAGTCACGCGAAAAGCATCCTCGCCGGAGCCGAGAACATGCTCACGCGCAGGCGGTGGAGCAGGAAACACGAACTGGCTATCGCTATGCGCTTGGGACGGCAGGTCATTTCTTGGAGCAAAGTCGGTAAAGGTATCGAATGAACAGTTGCTCACGGCAGACTGATCGGACAGGGAAAGTTCCGGAAGTGTACCTGGAATCACACCGTTCTTGCTGTGAGGAGCAGGGCCTGGCTGAGGACGGAAGTCGAAAGACATGAAGTTGTTCGGCACTGGCCTCTTGCGCTCGAGATCACGGTCGCCGTTCCAGTTAATGGGCTCGCGCGTAAAGCCCAGCCACTGAGGAGCTCGCTGGGTGTACGGCATACCTATCGAGCGAGCCTCGTCGCCTGAGCCGCTGGCGTTCATTGGATGAACAGAGCGAGGGCAGTCACGAGCTGTGCATGCGAACTGATCGCCGAACCACAAGCCGCAGTGAGACTGCGGACACGGATGGGTCTATTGAGTGTTGTCAGAGACGTCTGTCGCCGCGGTTTCGTTGGATCGTGACAGATTGGTGGCGAGCTTACCATTTTGCTATTGCGCTGCGCGCGCAGAAGAGAGCGAGCGTAGACTGACGACGTGCGAGTGTGGAGAGACTGAGAGGTTCATGTGTCGAATCGAGTCGATGTTTGCGTGTTGGTTTTAAATTAGCTAGGAGGAAGGCGGAGGCGCTGTGCGACTCTGTCTGCTTGTGAAATGCGGCCGTTGCCTGCAGTTTACCATTCACCTCGCGCTTACCTTCCGGCACAGGACGAATAGCGCACGACGAAAGGGAGAATTTCGAGCGAAAACCTCGCATACTTATCAGCGTGTGCACCTCGTGAACAAGACCGCTGGGTCTCATTGCGTTCGCATGGGGCACTGCTGTCACCACCGCAAATGGGCCTCTCGTTATTCCAATGTGACATGTGCACCTGCGCAAGGCTCCTCAATGCTGTGCGCGCACGCCCCCTCAGCGAGACATCGCATTCGTGGCATTCTCAAACTCTTGGTCGTACGCAGCAAGGCCTGCAAGGCGACGTACCACGCGGTCGCGCAGGACCATGAAGTCGTCATAGGTGCCTTCGAATGGACCAGCACGACGCACTGTGACATTGTTAGCCCTGTTTCCTTGGTCTATTGGTCATGGACTTCCCTTGTGCATCCTGCTCATTGCGACTCAAAATCTTGAAGAGCTGGTACAGCCTCTCACGAGTATCCGCCAGATCGATCTCACGGAAGTGCTGTTCTCGCTTCTCGGACTTGTTTTGGCATTCGCGAAGTTGATCCTGTTACACAGTCAGAGGTGGAAGAAAACGAGTCCCCTGTCAGTGCAGAACGTACCAGCGCTCTCATAATCTTCTTCTGATCCCTGCTTGGATCGGTGTCGCTGCTTCCCATACGCTCGTTGTCCACCGGCTTTGGCCGAGCCTCAAGCGACAGAACACGGCGCTGCAGATCTTGAGCGATACATGAGGTGGCAAAGCGTACCTCTGCTCGATCGCTCTCCATTTCCTGAGCTTTGACACGTCCCTCGATATCGGTAAGGCGATGGTCATGTTGCACGAGGACATCAGTCACCACTTTGAAGGGTGGTCCATCTGACGGTGCTGCCGACGCCGGCTCGTGCTCTGAAGGTGCCTCTGCGAATCGACACTGAGATGATTCGGGTCGAGGGATGATAGCGTAAGAATCGTGCGACGATTCTCGGCCATTGTGGTTAGCAGGATGTGTGCCCGTGAAGCGCCTGATGACGGCCTCTTGCTTCTCGCAACGCAGGTGCAGCGCGTCGTTCTCAGCGACGAGCTGGTCGACCTGTGCTCTCAGTTTCTTCACAGATTGGAGCAGGCGCCCCTCCGTTGTCGAGAGTTCGCCGTCCATGACTTCGACGTTGTGGAAGCGAGTTGTTTCCGTGCGAAGCGAGTTGATGTGAGGTGGAAGCTTCGCTTGTGCAACGCGCAGAAGTGCGCTACAAACGCCGCTGCCTGGCTCACTGGCGACGCTGACAAACGAAGTCGACCTTAGCCGGTCTACTCGCGAACGTGAAGGTCGAGTTATGGTACCGTTCCGCAAAGGGCCGAAAGCCAAAGGTCTTTTGTGCTACACCATGGAGTACTCTGGTCCGGGCCCTTGACTTGATCCTGTTGTGGCATCAAGTCAGATCTTCCGCGACAGACAAGATCTTGCGCTCAGCTATTCGGGTTGAGTGTTAGCGAGCATCGGAGTCCTGCTGGCTCTAGGAGCATCGCGAACTGGAATTTGAGCGAAATGCTGCCTTCGAAGTGTTCCATGCCAGCTGCGTGCTTGCAGTTCGAAGCCAGAACGATATCGACCATCGGCCCGCCTTCTCACAATGCCATTGCCGGTATGGGTCTCTCCTCACTCAAGAGTCTGCACACCTTTCGCTTTGCGGTCTGAGGTTCGGTGCGTGAAATGTCGCTTGCGATGGTTCGAAGTGCATCCCTACGCTTCATAGCACAGACCATGTTTTGGTGCCGTGGCCAGCTCAAGACTTTCGTGCAACCCAAGGCGGGCGTGTCAGCTTATGTGGTCGCAGCGGGAAACCGTTCCGGCAGCCATGCCATGTTGTGACTTCCGCACACGTGCTGGCCATGCAGTGGCAGTCCTACAGAGTATAAGACGAGGCCGAAAGGATGCAACAGAGTCATGAGGTAAATCGCTATTTCGCAGTGCCAGGATGTGGCTTCCAGACGTGGCTGAAGAGTGGGCCACATGAAAGGGGGTTGAAGCGCGTTCCACACCGCGCGGCACACCTCATACATGCAACCCTCACTTCTAGTCCTCGTCCTGTCCACCACATTCCCTTGATCTTTTGCGTAGCACAGCTTGTGCAAATCCATTCTTTTGACAAGAATTTCAAGCCGTCCACAACGACCGGACAACAGAAGCGACAGCGAGCGCCCAAAGCGCAACAAACGTTCATTAATTCCACGAGCACTATATCACCACCACTATGAGGTCCTCCCTCGCCGCACTCGCGCTGGCCGCA
>ANSM01002901.1:0-10748 GCA_000347735.1 Cercospora canescens BHU | reverse complement strand
CGGCGAACGAGCGGGCGGCATGGCCCTCGCTCGCGTGGCACGCATGTAACCGTAACCGTGCCGCTTGCGCTGGCGGAATAGCAGATCCTCTCCTCATTTTGGCGCCGAGAAGCGAGATTGTGGAGAAGAATGGCGGAGGATGCAGCACTTGATTCGCCGACGTCGGAGCCTAGGGCTCCGTTCCTCTGTATCGTTTGCCTCGCGGGTGCCGGGTCCAAAGTCGGGTCGTTTTGTTCGGCTTAAATATGAACATCGTGTCGGATCCACAAGGCTTGGAAGCTTTCGTAAATCGTATTTGATGGTTCACGAGAGACTACCTCTTGGCTTGAGTGGGATGTAGTCAGCAAGATGATATGGGGCCATACCAGAGGCATCAGACAATTTGAAAGCGAAGTGACATGATTTACATACTAGGGCAGTATTCGCAGATCAGGGCCCAATGGAAATCGTAGTGCACAGTTCTGGAAGGTGGGAAAGAAGATTGCCTCCGGTCTGTGACCACAACTTGTCCCATAGCGAAAGCGAAAGCATAATCCGCAGAATACGACCTACTAACGGCATGGAACACTTCTCGCGTTGGCAACTTGTGCAGCCTGACCTCTTGTCTGCCAGTATCATCAACGAGATGCGGCTGCAGCACAGTGCACTCTGCAGTTCATAAGCAGTCTTTACCTGCACCTCAACAGACCATCTTGGACTCCAACTCTCCGTTTCATGCGTCTACCACCATTTGATTCTTTCTGCAGTCTGCTCACACACGTCCTCGACCTTCCTTATCAAGCTTGTGAGATGGGCCATCTCCAAGTTCCTAGAAGCATGCGTTAGTGACGAAGATCTGAAGCTGATGCGTAGAATCCAGATAGCCCAAGACGCGGATGGAGTGACCATCTGAGAGAGTGGAGCCTCCTGGAAACTGCCGTACCTGCCCAGATTTGACTGGACTCAGAGTGTCGCTGACAGCCTTCTCGATATCCTTCCACAATTGATCTTGGCAATTTTCGACCCTCCACCGCTCGCCGCGCGCTTCATCAGTATTGAGCACAGGTAGGATAACAGATTCCTCACTGTCGCTTCGGAAGAGTGCGGGTTCCGAGCCACTCGCTAGGCTTGCGTCTGTGGATGATAGAAAATCATTCCTTTCGTCGCGGAAAGTCAATCGAAGCTTACGAAGCAGCTCGAGATTTTACACCTTCAGGTTGAGGAGAAAGAGAAGCGACCTCGGATCCATGCGCAACGTAAGTCTGGTCCCGTCCGACGGAGGGGCTCTCAGCTGGAACACAAGCTTGAAACACATGTTCTGGTAGAAATGTGTCAGAACCTCCTCTCTCATGGCTTTGTTGATCCAAGCCAACATTAGTGTTTGCACTGGCACTTCGGAAGCTGATGTGCTGAAAGGACTCACCTTGCCAGCGGTGGCTGTGTGGGCCGCATGAGAGTAGCTGGAAAGTTGGAGAAATAGAAATTGTACACTAGTATTCTCAATTCAGGTGGCAGGCCTTGGAATTTGTGGAATTCGGGAGAAGCGTCAGCTGTGCGAAGGCTTTGTCGCAGCTGCAGGGAGTTGGTCAGTTGGGAAGCAAAGGACGATTCACGCGCTCACGAGCAAAGCTCTCCTTACCTCTGTGTTTGTCGTCTTCTTCTTCGGCGATAAGAGGTTACGTGCTTTGACGAATTGCAGCAACAGAGGCCTATCCATGTAGCGATATTCAGGACGCGAAGTCCACTTCCATTTGGAAACTTGCACCAGCTTGGGATTGCACCAGGAATGCTGGACATAGCATCCGGAGCTTTTGAGAACATCTTGAAGCTCAGACCGCGACATGTGCTTGTACTCGTGGAAGCGCCAGTAAGTATCGTTGGGCGGCACCATGGAGTCACGCAGACGGGACATTGATCGATGCTGTCAGTGCGAGACCAGCAAGTATTCCAGACAAATCAGTAAGACCGTGATTCGTTGAGGAGTCGAGAGGCCTGGGAATTGGCTGTTCTGTCCGAAAGCAGATCTCAGCGCCCGCGTGGTGGATCGTTGCGATGTCGATACGGGCAGCGGACAAGCGCGCCACGTTGAAGAGGAATGGTCGCGTGGTCTTTTATACGCCGAGAGTAAGCTACTGAACGAACAATCAAGCTGTACTAATTTGCCCTCCATGGGCTTTCCGAGAACAGTCAATCCTGATGAGAAACGACTTGAACTGTCGTTGTTCATGATCTGCTATTGCTGCGTGTCGTAGAAGCTTCCGTGAGCGCATAGAACGCGCCAGCTCTGTAGACGTGCAGATTTGTGAAGAATAAATAAGTGAAATTTCGACAAAGGGAGACAGTACTCCTTGCAACTAGTCCATTGTCTCAAGGCCCATGAGAATTCTGCGAAAGCGCGACCGTTGACGGGATGATATCTTGACACGAGCTCAGCTTCACGCGCAAGCCCATGCCGTTCTCAGTGTGTGTGCATTCAAAGCAATTCGGCCTCAACATAGCTCATTCCAAGCTCTTGCGTGTGAGACTAGGGGCTCATGCCCGATTCTTGACAGTAACCATCTTGGCCCGCCCGTCATGACATATAATGTCTTTGCGCTTCAGGGGGTTGTCATCTTGTGTAATGCTTCCAACACGTAGAACGCATTGGATAGGCTCGACACAGTGGAGTTGTGCCACCGGGCGTTCGCGTTTATCAAGTGCATTGTCGAAGTCATTGATATCCTGCGCAAGTAAGTTGCCCTTCCCCTCCCGCGTCACGATAGCTTGACACAGCTTTTGGATTTGACGCAGAATATTCATCGCCTGGCCCGATGCAATTCTTTTTCGCTTGCTGGCTTGATGTATGGCGAACCATATGTGGTACTTTGGTCCCTGCTCGCTAATTGTGATGTGTATTAATTCAACAAACGACGTTTCCCGGCTTGGCCAACAGGCCTGCCGCAGGCTCGTGTTCTTGCTCGCGATATGCAGCTTGGTGATACAGCCGATAAGTTCAGGCGGTGTGCCCTCGCAAATTTGCATGTTTGCTTGTGTCCTGGCTGTAGCGTATGAAATGTGCATTCGCTGTAAAAAAGTTCCACCGTCTCTGCACGAAGTTTTCTGCTAGCACATGCGATTGGCGGTTGACTTGGCCCATAGAGCGGTTGCTTGAAGTCCGCGAGTGCATGGCATAGATGCGATTCCGCAACTCTGCGGGCAGATCGAAGAGCTGGTAGAATGTGCGTTGCTTCTCTGCCCCCTCGAGAGCTTAGATCAGCTCTTCTCTGGTGTCTGTCACGTTCCTAGGCACTTGCAGCCCTCTTGCTCCAAGAAAGCCTCGTAGCTCGTCGTCGCTGGAGCCGGCATAATCGAGCAAGCCGATTTCAGAGGGTAAGATCTGCTTGCGGAGGTTCTCTTCGCTTGATTCGGGCGCGACGTGTGCTCCTCATTTGGTGAGTCTGTCTTTGATCTGATCTGGAGTCAGGCGGAGGTGGTCTTGGACTTTCCAGTAGTTGTCGTTGCGTATCTGGTCTGCCATTGTCGAGCGGGTCCTGGAGATGGACGAAGATGCGTTGGGTCCGATCATGGCAATAATGCAGGACAGGATGTTATCGTGTTGGTGGCTGTGAGAATAGAGGCATACACAGCACAGAATGAAATGATGTCAGGCGACTAGACTCGTGGAACCTGCGACCAACTAAGCCCAGCTCCGTGACGACAGCTGAAAGTGAGGAACCTGTTTGATGAATTGAAATCTGATAGTAATAGCGTGCGCATGTTCACTTGACTGCGCCTTCGTAATCACTCTCGACCACGCCTCAACGCCATGCTTGGAAAACGCCTCCATCAATGCTGCGCAGGTGAGGTGTATCTTCTACCACATCCGAACAAGTCAATGCCGCTGTCTTATGCAAGGCCACTCGTATGTGCACATCGCTCTCCAACCACGTAATGATGCCCCAGGTGCTCCCGCTGTCCTCGCTTCGCTGCGCCGTCTCAGCTTGCCTCCTCCTGTAGTGCTCTCCCCTCTTCCTGTAGCTTGCCAAGGGCAGCTTTGATTGACTCAAAAGTCAACATGGTCGTCATTGCGGCAGGAACTGCCCTGATCATGTTAGTTCCCATGCCATTGTAAAATGCCCGCCAGCCTTCCTCCTTTAATATTATGCGAAAAGTGTCCAGCACGCCTCGATAACGCGGCTGATACGGCACGCCGTCAGTATTCGCAATTCTCCTCGAACTGGATATACTCTGACTGTGTCTACCTACACCATTGTGCGCGTACTCTGGGTGCAGCCTCTGTTGGGTCTGCAGTCGAGTGCGGAGTACTTCATGCGGGTATGTCGCGGATGTGGCGCAGACTTTACTAAGAAAGGTTGCAGCCAAAATGCCGAATGTGTTTTGTGCTTCCGATGGAGATGAAGGGGTAGCTCCCATTTCGACACCTGTGAACTGTTGTTTGAAGTACTCATACAATGGGAACTGAATCGCAACATGGGTAAGTCCCAGTAGGGCTGGCGCAAGTCCCGAATAGAATGCCGCAAGACCTTCCGACCTGTACATTTGTCGAGCAGCGTCAAGCGTACTGGAATAGTGCCAGGGTGTCCGATTGCCGTCCGAAGCGGTGCGAGATACTTGCGACATGAGTCGGGTTTTGATCACCCAGATTGGATTCGTGGTGATTGTACTGCATGCTCCAGCTGTCACCGATGCGTACACCCGGGCCAACCACTTGTCCTTGTTTGATTCGCCATAGCCATGCGCATAAAAATATTCTCGACTGCTGTCATAAACGGCCATATAGACAGCCCACGTCGGCAGATACCCCAGTAGCATTGGCCCAAGTCCGCGATACATGCCTTTCACTCCGTCCTGCCGAATGATCGCTCTGGCAGTCCCAATCATACCACGGTATACTGCCCGGGCCGGGGGACCTTTCGACTCCAAGTTCGCGTTCAAGAAGGAGCCTTGCGCCTGCAGTTTCGTTTTGATCACGTCCAGCGGGCAGGTGACAATACCACTGGCCATGCCAGCCATTGCTCCCGAGAATGAGTTGATGCTGGCATTGGAGAGCCTTGTCGACCATATCGCGACTCTGGGATACGGCGAACGCTGCACGAACGCGGATCTTGTGTATCGGCCGCCATCGGATTGTGAAGACATGGCAGAACTTGGCCGGTCCTGCATAGCCCGAGAAGGGCACTATCGTAGGGAGTTTATCCTCACAATCATACTCGGAGAGGTGAGTTGCAGGTGGTGGAGCAGTGGTGGTTGCACGATATTCTGTTGAGCGGGCGATCGGGTCGTTATCGTCGGCGCAGCGGGGTCGGATGGAACGATGCAAAGTCCCGTGATCACGGGCGAGCAGTCGTGGCTTGCTTGCACAATGCAGATGTAGTCGTAGGCATGAGAAGTGGGCAGATTGTGCGTGCGAGTCGGTGTCGGCAGAGCGGGCAAAGGTGAGAGTGGTCGCGAGGGTGGAGACGGCCTTCTGGCTCGCTCAAAGCTGTGACGTTCGGGTTCGGTGCTTTGTTGCTCACCAAGCTTTCGTCCTCCGGCGAATGCCCTGAGCCCGTGAGCCGAACCGCGCGAACCAATCAGCGCAGCGATCACCTCTCTTACACTCAATGTCGAGAAAGTCTGGCTTCATATCATCATCCACCAGCACGACATCCCCACCGCCGCACGATTTCCACGCCGCTCGCAACCATGTCGGTCCCGTCGCTCGCCCCCTATATTATGAAGCGGCCATGGCTGCACAAGTGGATGAAGCCATTGAGCCAGTGGTATTTTGACAACGCCGGATACAGGAAGCTGGGTCTGAGGTATGGCGCCACGGAGGAGAGAAGAAGGAGGCCAGATGGGGCACGGGACTAAGCAGTGGAGCGCATGGAACATGTGGCTAATACGCTGGCTATTACAGGGCCGATGATCTGATCCCAGAGGAGAGCCCAGAGGCCCAGCTTGCACTGAAGCGCCTTTCACCCAAGGAGGCCTACGACCGTGTCTTCCGCATGCGAAGAGCTTTCCAGGTAATTTCGGGACCCGATGCGGGACGCTCCAGGGTAGCATGGCTGATAAACGGACAGTGTTCGCTCGCTCATCAACTCCTCCCTAAGGAGGAGTGGACCAAGCCAGAGGATGTGTGTATAGATCACATGCGTCATCAGCGCAGTCGGGTGATTATCACTCAGTTGGAAATCTCGAGTGCTGACATGTGCGCAGGACTACCCATACCTATCACCAATTTTGAAGCAGATCGAGATGGAGACCACAGAGCGCGAGGACCTCGAGAACCTCCAAATTACCAAGCCCAAGGCCAAGTAGAATACCTGCATACTGATGGTGGAAGGGACACGAGGTACTGAGCAAGACAACATGTGTATATATTGCAGCGCGCAGAAGTTCACAGCCTCGCTTGTGCTCAGGCTGGCATAGAGCAGAAGGAATGATTGTATCAACACTGTGATGGAGTCTTTTCACCTTTCAGTGGTTTCCCTGTTCCCACACAGTCACAGATCCAGGACTGCCGGTGTTGTTTCAACGCATTGCGATTGAGAGCAGTCAATGACTTGGTACTTGTCTCTTCACCCGCAGACACGTGATCTCGCGTTGGGACGCGCCAATCTGCGTCATCAGGCTGCAATGCCCATCTCCTTTCCCACAGCACTCGTACATAGGGACTTCCGCATCTCTTCAGCTCTGGCTCATTTGATCAAACTCTCGAGGGCAAGAATTCTGGCTCACTTGCACTTGTGTCGACGCATAGCGACGCTTCAGTTGGACGTACGGTCCTCGCCAGCCACCAGACGATTCGCGCCACCCCACGCGGGAAATACAAAACCTGGGAGAACCATCACAATGTCGCTAAGAAGATCAAGCCGTGTCTCGAGCAAAGTCATTCCGGGCGAAGTGTCTCACGGCAGTCATGATCCGTTAGCCGCCCCGATACCAGTCAAGCGTGGGCGCAAGCGCAAGTCAACGGAACAACAGGTAGAGTCCGCAATCCAAGCGATTGCGAACACTACTAAGACCGCGAAGGACGTGAATGCAATGCTCCCACCCCCAATGACTCCGAAAACAAAGCGTAGGAAAGTGGCAAAGGATGTCGACGTCAAGCCGCCACCTTTCACTCCCACCCCTTCGGCAATTGGCCTGATGACAAGCAATGGCGGCCAGGGCCAGAACTATAGCACAGGCGACATCGATGATCCGGCCCCTCCTGCTACAAGGCCAGTATATAAGCACCATACAAACGCGACACTGGTCACACCTGGCGGCACGCAGCTTCAGCCAGCATATTCCAACTTCGAAGAAGCCTCCCCTTCGAAACCCGGAGCGCAAAAACCCACGTCCAAGACTCTACTAGACGATGCCTGCGCCCACTTGATCAAAGTCGATTCCACCCTGACCAAAAAGCTCAAACCTGTGATAGAACAGCACCATTGCCACGTCTTTTCGCCCGAGGGTCTAGCTGAGAAAATTGACCCCTTCCGAAGCCTCTCAAGCGGAATCATGGCCCAACAAGTCTCTGGCGCCGCGGCCTCATCCATCAAAAACAAATTTATCGCGCTCTTTGCACCCGAATCTCGTCCCAACGGCTTCCCTCCGCCCGCCCTTGTGGCAGCCACTGACATACCTACCCTCCGCACCGCAGGTCTCAGCCAACGCAAAGCAGAATACATCCAAGGCCTCGCGCAGAAATTCGACTCTGGAGAAATCACTACGCAGCAGCTGATGACGGGATCAGATGAGGAAGTCATGAGTACACTGGTCGCGGTGAGGGGCCTGGGTGCGTGGTCCGTGGAGATGTTCATGTGTTTTGGACTCAAACGCCTGGACGTGTTCAGCACGGGCGACTTGGGCGTCCAGAGAGGAATGGCGGCCTACATGGGCAGAGACGTAAGTAAACTGAAAGCCAAAGGCGGTGGGAAATGGAAATATATGAGTGAGAAGGATATGCTGGAGCTTGCGGAACATTTCCGGCCGTACAGGTATGTGCTGCTTTTCTCTCTTTCTGGTCTCAATCCGTGGCGTGAACCTCGAAGCTGATGGAGCGAATTGTACACTGACTCGGTGATATAGGAGTCTATTCATGTGGTACATGTGGCGAATCGAAAATGTGGATGTCGGGGCCGTTCAGGATAATGCCGAATGATCGAAACACAGAATTTCACTTTTCCGAGGAGTGATTAACAGACGACAGTTGTACTCTTTTGCCCGGTAACTGTCCTACCACAGCTTTAATTCAACTACCAGCCTCCACATGAATGTTTGAGATGCGTTCCGCTATAACACGACTGCCGAGAACACGACTGTCTTGACTGAGACCGCCCACACTGTTCAGAACCCGCCTACAAATCCAGTCACATACATGTATCCACGCCACACCACGAAGTCGAATGGCTCTATTAACAAAGATCACGTCTCATCGACGTTCATTTAATACAATGTAAATACATATCACACAACACAATCCCGCAAAGCGCCTTGGGCAATGCAAGCCAAACACACCCATCGCGCACGAGACCTTTTCCGCGCGGAAACCAAATGTGAAGTATCTCTCTCTATCTGCTTCGCAGTGCATTCTTCCCATCTCTCAGTCTCAAATGCATCTCGACTTAAGCATTCGCCGGAGAGTTCTTTCCAATGGTGGGGTTATTGCCCGAATTCATGGGCACGTCCGAATCGAGGACTTCGCTGGGTTTGTCTATTTTGGAATTGGTTAGCGATGTAAACATTCGTCACATTGCGCTTCCGGTTGTGGACTCACCATGTCGAGCATAAAGATGGTATTCTTCATCTTCGTATTTTCCAACCTTTCCTTCCTCGACTTCCTTTCTCGTCAAGACTTGCTTCGACTTTGGCAGGCCCATGGATACCAAGAAGGACATGGTATCCTTCCATTCTCGCTCCTTCCTTTGCTTACTCCACTTGAGCTCTTCGGCCATGATGTCAATGACTTGCGGGAGGGCCTCGACGCTTGCTTGAGCGTTGAGGAAAGCCAATCTCGTTCTCCGTGCGAGTACGTCGACAGCGGTCTGGGCGTATTCGTGGCGGACGGCGTAGCGGACCTCGCCGTCCACGTACGGGTACAGCTCAGAGATGCGAGTACCTCTGACCGGGAAGCGGTTTTCGGTTGGGGCGCAGAGGGCCGCGACGGTCCAGGCTCTGTCACCATAGTCGACGCACAAGTGCTTCGCGACTTCAGTCTCGAGGCCGTAATGCTGAATGACGTTGATGAAGAGCGTCTTGGAGAAGCCATGAGCACCAATCAAGCGAAGAGCATGAGTTTTGCAGGATCCATCCAATTCGAGGTTTTCGTGGAAGCCTTCCACGCCAGAGACCAAAGGTGGGTTGGCAACGCCCTTTGGCTTGAGGCCGAATTGCTTGATGGCTTCATCGACAGCCTCCTCGGCCATTTGACGGTACGTGGTCCACTTGCCACCAGAGATAGTGAGCAGGCCAGATTCAGAAGTGGTGACGAGGTGATTGCGGACCAGACCCTCAGACTTGGCCTTGTTGGGATCACGGACGAGGGGACGAATACCAGACCAAGCGGCAAGAACATCACCGCGGCGGACATTGATCTCAGGTTGCAGGTAGTTCTGGACTTCCTTCAAAATCCAGTCAATCTCCTTCTCTTGTGCGACTGGGTTGGGCTCGATTGGGCAAGGTGCATCTGTGGTACCGGCGATAGTATTTCCTTGCCATGGCAAAAAGAAGATCACACGGCCATCTGAGGTACGAGGATCAATGAGACCCATGTTTGAAGGAGAGTAGTAACCGGGAAGAATGACGTGAACACCAGAGCTGGGAGCAACAATTTCAGGAACCTGCTGGTCGTCCATCTTGCGCAGAGAATCAGTGAAAGGTCCAGTGGCGTTGATGATGCCCCTCGCCTTGATCGAGAATTCATCGGGGGTCTTTCCATCTTTGTCCTGAACCAGATCCTTCACTCTAGCGCCACAAAGCTTGCCATTGGCATCTTTTTCGAGACCAGTGACCTCCGTGTGGTTCACAAGGGTGGCTCCGTAAAGAGCAGCAGTCATAGCCAGAGAGATGTTCATGCGAGAATCGTTGTGTGCACCATCGTAGTAAACCAGAGCACCCCAAAGGTTTTCTCTCTTGAGCATGGGGAAGGCATCGAGCGCCTTACTCTTGGTCAAGAAGTACGAGGTTTCAATGTTTTCGGAGCCAGCGAGGAAATCATAGAACTTGGTTCCAGCCCAGAAGTAAGGGGCTTGCCACCACTTGTTGACTGGAATCATGATCGGGAGCCATTGGGACAGATGAGGAGCGGTGTCGAGGAAGTATCTTCGCTCGCGGAGAGCTTCCTTGACCAGTTTGTACTGGTTGTAGTCCAGTTCGAAGACAGCCTTTTCCAGATAGCGCACTCCTCCGTGGACGAGCTTCGTACTCTTACTGCTCGTCCCCGCAGCGAAATCATCCTTTTCGACCAGCGCGACCTTCAGTCCTCGGGAAGCCGCGTCCAGCGCAATGCCGGTTCCTGTGGCACCGCCTCCGACAACCAGAAGATCGTATTCTGCGCCGCCTTCGCTGTTTGTCTGCAGCTCTGACCCTAGCGCTTCCTTGACCTTGTTCTTGGCTTGAGTGAATGCAGCACCCGCGCTGGCTTTCAGGTCCTCAATCTGCTCGCTCCTGCTCTTGACGCGCGGAAAGTTTGGGGGCCGGAAGACTCCTCCCTCGCCGTATGTCGGTGGTGGTACGGCGGCAGCTTCTAAGCCGGGCACGTCTCGAGGTCGGTAGACGAAGTAGAGCGTGCCGGCGCC
>ANSM01002893.1:0-13965 GCA_000347735.1 Cercospora canescens BHU | reverse complement strand
CTGGCCCATCGTCAGCGACCGCGCCTCAAAAGCGACCGGGCGGTCTTTCGCTGGCGCTCCCCAAGTCCCGCAAACCATCATTAGCACCTTCCACTGGCTCCGCGCACCCTCTTCGGCAAACCTCATTTCCTCCACCCGACAGCCGCGAGAATCGATCGGCAGAAGATGAAAAGCACCTCCGCTACTCCCCCGGCGAAGATGACCTCGACGATGGCGACCTCGACTCGGAAATCAACAGCGCGATTAGTGGTCCCGCTGATGGGAGTTTGAAGCGCAAACGTGGGGAGAAGCGGGCACGCGGGAGGCCGGGGATGAAAGGCATCAATTCACGGAAGGGAAGCGTTTCGTTAGTCGGTGGGGACGATGGACGGAAGAAAGGCGCGCGAAGTACGGCTGGTGCCCCATCGGTCGTGACGGGTGGAGGGTCGCAACCGGATGCAGAAGATTCGGACGATGATCATGAGGATAATGATGGGTTGGGGGCGCGAGGGGAGGCGTTCACGATGGATCCTGCGGAATTGGATCGCGATAATCAGCGGAGGTATTTGTTTCGAGAGGCGGTGCCGACGGAGCATCAGGAGAGGTATGATACGTACAATAAGGTGAAGCTCAGGACGGCGGATGTGAGGAGATTGGTTAATGCGACGTTGAGTCAGAGTGTGCCGCAGAATGTCGTGACGGTGGTGGGGGCTTATACGAAGATGTTTGCGGGCATGTTGATTGAGAGTGCGAGGGAGATACAGGCTGAGTGGATGGCTGTGCAGCCGTTGAGGCCAGATGGAGAACCGCAGCAAGCGTATAAGAGGTTGAAGTTGATGACTGGGGGGGAGGAAGTGGAGGAGATGGAGAAGGGGATGGATGGGAATGAGGAGAGGGAGGCTTCGACGGCGCAGGAGAAGACAAAGGTTGAGGACGATAAGGCGGATGCTGAGGCGAGCACGGCACTTAAGAGGGAACCGCAATCGCCCAGTAGCAAAGTGGCCGACATTCCAGAGGCTATCCCGTCTGCTTCTCAGCCAAATGGGCTACGGAATGGGACCCAAACGACGGAAGCTATGAGCACACCAGAGAAGCACAAGAAGAAAGACGCGGCAGACGAAGATGAGCTTCCAGATGATTTCGCGAGTGTTCAACCGGGCGCTTGGGGGCTGTCGCGGGCTGTGGAAGAATGTGATCGCGGACCTTTACAGCCGGACCATCTTCGAGAAGCGCTTCGGAGGTACAAAAAGGCGAGAAACGGTGGGACAGTGGGGTTCACTGGCATCAGTCTGTACGGGATGGAGAATCGTGATGTTGCGGCTAGTCGGATGGGAGGAAGAAAGTTATTCAGATAAGTGCTCCCAGTCAGAGCATGGGCACCAGTGCATTTGGGACCAAACAGAACCAGTAGTACTAGCACCACTTATTCAATGGAAGGTGGACGATGACGGAATCGTCAATATCAGAATCGGCATGCTACGCATCTGCCCAATAGCGTGCCCAATCAGGCAGGTGTAGCGGCGCAAAGTGAAGCTCCATCCCAAGCTTTCCATGCAGCTTTCCCATTGACCTTGTCCGTCTACATCACATCCAATGCCGCCTCGCACTAACCTCACCACGCGCGTCGTGCGCGCTATAGACGGCGAGGGATATATCTGTCCGTCATGTCTGTTTACCATTCCCACACAGCGCCAACAACTCCAACATCAGCGACCCCAACGCCGCACCCACTCCCGAACGACAACAGCGACACGACCTCGCACAAACAAGGTTCCGCAATGCTCTATCACCAACGAGACCTACAAAATCGACTTCCGCAAGCATGACCTTTCCCCTCGCAAATCCCGCTCCTACGCTTCCCTCGCCTCCTCCACAGCAATCAACGCGCCGACATCCGTCCCGGCAACCCTCAAACCTCTCTATCACTCCCTCCAACAACTCGAAAAGTCGTCCGCGTCGAGCTACATCGACCTCGCACGTTTGCAGCTCGCCCTTCGATCTCTCGAATCCGAAGATCCCGTCATCCGCATAGCGTTCCTGGGCTTGGGAGAGACGGGCGAACGGGCCGCGAGGAGGTTGGTGAGGGTTTTGTTGGCGGATGCGTTGAGTGATGGGGTCGAAGCTTGGGAGGAGCGCATTTTGGAAGATGATGGGTCGGGGACGTTGTTAGTGAGATATGGGGAGGAGGTCGAGGATGTGGGTGTCAGCGGTGCTAGTGGTGGCGGCAGGGGAAGAGAGCTGCGAGTACCGAGTCCGTTGTTGAGGAAGGCGGGAGTGGAGATTCTGGTTACGGGGTTGAATGCTGCCAAGTCTGTTTCGCAGGATGGTGTCAAGGAAGAGGAGAGATTTATGGAGTGGGAGGACAGTTTGTTGGTCCCTGCGTTGACGATTCCTGGGGCAGGTGGGAGAGTGGGGTTCGTGAGGTATCCTGTGCATAAGACGATGGTTGTTGCAGAGGGTGTGGGCGGGGCGGTGGAGTTGGGGAGGATGCCGAGGGGTCTGGATCGGAACGGAATGATACAGAGTACAGTCTCTTTGCCTTTGCGGACGGAAGGAGTACGAGAGACGGGCGAACCGGATGGAAATGTCGTGGACATTGGACTGGCGGAGCATGCACTCGGACTGTTCAGAGAGAACAGAGCTAATGGGGCTGTGTTCAGCAGGGAGTGGCAAGCGAGTAGGGTGGGCAATGTGGGAACATGGCTGGCGGAAAACTCGAAAGCGGGAACGGAAGATGATGATGGGCTGAAGCCTGCTGTTGAAGATTTGCTGGACTCCCTACTCCGCAGAACGGAAACTGCTGTTCACGCAGCGGATCAGACTGCACTGGAAGTCTACGAAGCTCAGTCTGTCCCGGAATCTAAGAGAAGCGACCTTCAAGAGGCGGTGGCGACTTGGTCAAAAGACGCGCATCATGACTTGCAGACGAACTTGTCCACAGCTTTCCTTGGACCTGCTTGGAGGCGTACTGCATGGTGGCGACTCTTTTGGCGGATCGATGAAGTATCGATCTCGGCCGCAGACGTTCTCCGCCGCGGATGGCTTGTTGAAGCAGAGCAGAGTCTAGCCTTTCTTTCCGGAAGACTTCTCGAAGCCGGCGTTGCTACCGAAAATCAACTTCGCGGTATCTCTCAGCCCGTTGAAGATCAAAAGAAGCCGGCTGAGGCAGAAAGCCATGTAACAGGCGGCAAGACTCTTCTTGACGAACGAACGGAGAAGGAAATGGCGGACTATGACGCCGTACAGCAAGGCGTGCTGAAAGATGGCCGACCAGAGACGGTGGCAGAGTTGATGCAACTACCTCCTCTCCTTTCCAAGATTCGAGAAGAAACTGGCCTGAATGCCCTCTTCAACCCTCCATGGCCCCAGACTGTCAACCTCGCGCGAGAGCAGATCCTTCATGAAATGGTTCCGAATTTGCACGCAAAGGCCCAACGTCTCATGCTTGCCTCGCTGTCTACCATTGGTGGGTCCAGCGCGCTCGCTGCTTGGCTATGGGTCGCCAGTGGGGGCGTTGCACTGTATGAAGGTGGCGCTATTGCGGCTCTGGGGCTTGTGTGGGCATTGCGAAGATTGCAGAAGAAGTATGGAAAGGAAAGAGAAGTATTTGCGGGAACGGTGAGAGAGGACGCGAGGAGAGTCTTGGCCGATGTGGAAGGGAGGTTGTTGAGGCTTGTGAGAGATGGAGGAAGAGCGGTGCTGAGAGTGGACGATCAAAATGGGAGAAAAGAAGCGAGGAGGATGCTTGTGGAGGTCAGGACCGTATTGAAGGAGGCGGGAAAGGGCGGGATATGAGCGACACATGGCCATGTTCTATTACTCTGGGCTCCGCAGAGACATGAGCACCGAACACAGCTTGTTACAGCCCTGACCTATTTGCCAATTCGTTCGGGACACCCGTGAAGGCAGCCCGGCAAACAACACGCCCACATGCTACACAGATCTCAGCCGTTACGATACAGCAAGCAATGCGTACACTCTCTGTATATCACCGCCGTGAATACGCCGTCAGGCCTTTTCAGCATGCTACTTGTTTCCTCGCACCCACGAAATCTGCACAATGTAACCCACTTGTTACACCTTTCCCACCAGAGAAGTCGTCGAGACCTTGCAACGTCCCCCATACGCATTTGAGACCTCAACCAAGCCTATGGAAATGGATCAACAGAAGTCGATCCCAACTTCGCCTCCTGTGACCGAACATATCGAAGACACCAGTGTGCAGCCTGCTGGCAATATTCACGCAGATGCTGCGCACCAGTCCCAGCAGCGTCTTCATGAAGCTTTCGATGGTCTGAATCAGCACGATCGGAATTTGACGAGATTGACAGAGAGAGTCACTATTCTAGAGGAGAGACTCAATGGATTGGACACTAGATTTGACAGTTTGGCTTTGAAAACGGAAGGGCTGGCGAAGGATATTGGGCAGGTGGGACTTGGTTTGGGAAGTATCTTGATGACAGGATCAGGAAACCAGGCATCGAGGGTGGTTGGGAGGGACATTGGAAAGTTTACTCTTTGGGAAAGGACGGAGCAAGATCATGATCTGGAGAAGAACAACAAGCATGATATATCCGAAAATGTCGCGCGACCTGCAACTGGGAACGGACGTAATAAGCAACCTGAAATCCACGGCCTCGGCGGACCACAAAGCGTGCAGATCGGCGGCAGACACCGTGCGAATAGTGGGCATGAATCTGCTCCGCAGGTCAAACCGGCTCATGTCGCCAAAGGATCTCCGTTTCCGGTTTTTACGCAAGATGAGAAAGCTTGGAACGAGTATTTTGGATTTGAACACAAGAGGCCAAATGCTGATATGCGGCCGCAGCATGCGTATCGGGCTGCTTCGACTTCGACGATGGCGGTGCTTGGGGATGCGAAGAAGCCTATACGCGATGAGCAAGCTTTTCTGGAAGGTCGTTATGGTGGCCCACAAGATATTGGGCGGCAGAGGTCGTACAGTGGGCATGAGCGTGCGCCGCAGGTGGTCCCCGTTTTTGTGCGGAAGAATGGAGGGAATGCGAATATGGCTGTCGTGAAGGGTCAGATTGACGGAGGGCCGATGGAGTCTAGCGAATCTGCGAAGGAGATCTGACCTGCCGGTCTCTTAGCTAGGCTGGGCCGTCTGCGGAACAGATTAGTATGAGCTCGATATCGCTGCCTCTTTCGTGTTACTTCACGTCCATGCTAGCCAGACGATCACCGGTCAGGGAATTTGCCCATATCATATGCGTCTTCGTCGACGTTCCTCCCTTTCCAACGCCTAACAAAACAGCATCACTGCCTAACAGTGGATCCTCAATTCCGAAAGCCTCTGTTCTCCATCACGTCTCAAATCCAACATCCAGCAACTCTACCTACGAACCTCTCTCGCGCAACCGAACAATCATGCCAAGAACCAGACATTCCATTACGAGCCGAAGAACCTGCAAGCGCGCGGACTGTCGTTTTCTGCCGTTCTATCTCCAAGTCGTGCCATACATAATGATTGCTTTGCATGCTCAATAGCGTCGAAACCCTCCTCGCAGAGGGTCACAGCTACGTTACCGTATTCTTGCTGGACATTGGTATGGTAACAGGGTCATGTCCCATTGACTATTTGCCGCCACTACGAGTCGTCTTCTTTGTAGCTGTGCCATCCTCTCGGACATGGTCCGACTCTAGACGAGTTCCCTTCTCAGTATGGACAGAAATGGTCACCACATTGAGCTTCTCATTGGGGTCTTTCGTTGACTTGTGCAATTTCGTGCCTCTGTTAAAGGGTCAGCGCCAAAGCTTCATGAGATTGGTGTATGTAGATACTGGATTTGTATGTAAGATGCTTTGCTACCATACTGCTCATTGTCAGCTGGTGACCTAAGAGGATCTTTCTTCAAGACCCCTTACTTTCTTCTCTGCTTCAGTTCCCACGTTTTCAATACCCTCAACTACTTTCTGCCCCTTATTGCCGGGATTCTGAGCAAGAATATCGCTCTTAGTAGCGCCAACCCACTTCAAAGCAGCCTTCTTGCTCGAGGAGCTGAGAGCACGAGACGTAGCAGAGCTCATTGGGTTGTGGGTTGTTATATTTAGTGAGGTCGGAGTTCTTGAAAAGGGGAGTTTTAAAGGCAGTGCCGTGCAAAGAACAGTTGAGCGCCGTTTATGTTGCGTAGTTGCACAGCATACATATAGGATCCATAAGCGCCGATAACCTGCTAGTGTCAAGTGACTGCCCGTTGAACACCACTGGAATGTATTGTATACGCGCCCTTACAAGCGATCGGGTATGCTACCGTCGCAAAGAGCTATGCTTGCCCGGCTAGCTAAGACGGACGGTTTCAGGTGAACAGTTAATTCGGCGAGCATAAGACATTTCTGCAACATGTACTTTAGTCATTGTGCTGAACTATTTGTCCGGACTCTATCAGATCCGCAACCAGCCACTCCGAGAAGAAGATGTCGTTGCAATCACCCCTGTCTTTTGGGTTCCACTGCAACATCTTTTGCATGAAATCCAGGAAATCAGCCTTTTCTTCAGAGGGGAGTCTTCTCTCCAACTTGTTGAGGCTCCTGTCGGGTACAGCGACATGTCCAATCCAGTTGCCTGCAGTTCTTCTGTTAGTGCCCAAACCACCATAGCTTGGCGGTAACTTACCACCTTGATCCCAGTATTTCTCGCATTTGCTTGATCGGCGGAGGAAATCTTTCGATGGCGGACCCAGAACAGAGACCATTTGGGCAAGATGATGCACTTCTGAATATCGTCCATTCTCATCTATCGCCGGAAATAGCCGCTCTGGCTCGAATAGGTCCCAAATCTAGTAATGTTAAATAGATTCAATGAATAGGATGTATGCTTTCGAACCTACTACCATCGCGAAAGCCCAGATGTCGATTTGATAACTCCAAGGCATGCCCAAAATGACTTCTGGTGCCCGGTATGCCTCTGGCATCACAAGATCTGTGTGCTCGATATCGCCAAACCTGGCTTCGCTAAAGTCGCTCAAAGATGGCCATCCCTTCGCGAGGGGCATTGGCCGGGAAACATAAATCGTGCGGTCGTCAGTCTCTTTGCGAGGGCTTGGCTCTTGCAGTTCCTTCCGCTCAAATTCCGTCAAGATCGAGTTATCGTGAATGCCCAGGAGAATATTATTTGGCTGAAGATCTTGACACAAGTTAGAATCGTTATCTACAGCGCATGTGTATTTCACTGACCTGTGTGGATTATGCGCGCCTCTGTATGTAAGAATTGGAGGGCTGTCAATACTGGACGCATCGTCTGCCTGATGATCTGGGCTTCAAGTCTTCCGTCAGCTAGCAAAAGGAGTTCACCAAGGCTATTGCCAAGCGGCTCAAAGACCAGGCAGATGTGCCTGCCGTGTGGTCCTTCGATTTCGAATGAGTCAAGTAGCTTCCGTACATGCTCTCGACCTGGATGCTCAGATGAGATATCACTGATATGCCGGCATATTGGGAGCTCTCGTTGGTTTTGAGAATTGTTGATGTAAACTTTAAGCGCAACATAGCCTTCTGATTCTTGCAAATCTCGACACAGCCAGACCGTCGAAGCCGACCCATATCCAAGTTTGCCGACAGTCTGGTATCGGCCCTGAAACGTCTCTCCAATGCGGACAGGATAGTAATCCTTCGCCCTGTAGCCACGGACATTCTCTTCTTCGATTAGCCCAGCATCCTCCAGCAATCCAGACTTCGGCTGTACAGACATAGACAGCGGCTGAGTACCCAAACACAGTCGCCAGGGAGGATGCGCAGGAAAAGCTGTGCGAAATTTTGGTGCAAATCGAATGAGGGAAGTGAGGCGGAAAACTTGTTTCATGGCAAGTTTCGAGATTTTGTGGTCTCCAAATCGATAACCAGAGAGTCGTGGCGACTTTGAATGTGCAGAGCACGGCAAGTTCGAGTTCCAATTGGTGGATCGCCAATAGGCCTTTCCATATCAGTTCCCTTTGCTGCCAGTGACTGGAGGGAACATGAAAGCGACTCGCCGGCACTCCGGACCCTGTTGCATATGCTGAGGGAACTTTGTAAGATGGTCAATCGAAGTGAGCATACGGGTGAATAAGTAGCTGCATCGTGAGCGGCTAGTGAGTGGACGAAGCATGCTGTCGTTTAGATCCACCCCTTGACGGTATCATCGCGGACCGTCCCGCTTCTCCATTGGCTTGAGCACCTTCTCGCGGAGCTGCACCGGGAGATCCTCGCCTTTCTCAATTAGCACGAACGTGCGACCATGGGATCCTACGGGTACTACGCTGGAATTGATGATGCTGAGACCGAGTAGGTTGGCTTCATGCTGCTCTGAAACCGTGCCTGAGGCCTTTTCCAGTCACTACTGAGAGGGTTCATTGCCAGCCTGCCACCTTATTGGAATTCCTCTCCCATTTTCATCCATCACAGCGTACTCGGATGCTGTACGTTTTTGGATCAATCGATGGCTGTCACATCACTATCTCCACTCATTATCTTCTCAATCCTTGTCACCATTGGTATTTCTCCCGGAGCATCTTGGACCGCCTTAGTCTGCTCCTAGTTCTTCCTTCCTATCACCAAACCTCGATGATCACGTCAATCATACACGCTCCTTTGCAAGACTGCTGCGATACATTTTTGCTGCCGCACATTATCTGCGCTCCTCCTTTTCTTTCACCCCTCACCATCCTCGTTGACCTCTCCAACTGCATGCGAAGCAGTACCTTTCTCGTTGACTTTCGAATTCGCATCCTGCTGTGCCTGAGTCTGTGCTTTGACCTTGTTCTCACGAGCTCTCACAATTCTCCTCTCACGTCCGGCATCGCCGCTATTGAGCTTCGTGAACTTCTCAGCGGGATGTGTGTCGTAGATAACATCGGTGGGATAATCGACCCAGTTGTAATCCCACCACTTGGCGGCCACATCTTGAGTTGCCTGACCTCGAGGCTTCGCCGGCTTGACCAAGCCTGGAGCTATCCCACGCAATGTGTTTCTGGAGCGATGCTGGTATGAGACAGGTTCTTTGCTAGCAGCTGCCGTCAGCTGTCGCTGGTTTCTTCTATCAGGGCTCTCGTCTGCGAAAATTCGATAAAGACGCGCTGTATTTGTCCAGCAATTTCTATACCAGTCGACAGTGGTGCGTGATACGTACGGCATCCGTGCGACAATGTCCTTCCAGCTAAGAGCAGTCATTCCCAGCATGTAAATCGCTCCTAAGGCTGGCGCCCACTCATTGCTCGCGATACGACTGGGAACGTAAGGAATGTCATTCAGGAGTACTTCAACCGCAGGCTTGTCCTTGTCTTTCGTCCTGACGACCGTAGCTCTCGCTTCTCCAAAGGCGTTGAGAAGCGGCAGCTCAAAGTCAAGGGGAACAATACGATTTCTGTCATTGGAAACAACTTGCCTCCAGAGTTCAGCGGTTTTTTGCCGATTCGTGCTTTTGTGGTACAGATACAGCACTTCGGGCATTGACACTCGATATTCTGTGCGCACGAAATAAGGATGCGTAGATGTCGCCTCCTTCCTGGGAGCGGCGCGGTCGATAGAAGGCCTCTCAAGTGGTTGTCCGAATTGCCAGGATCGGTCAGAAGCACGCAAAATCTCTTGCTGCAAAGCAGCTGCTCTTGGGATGGGATTTGCGGCAAAGATTCGGAGATGATCTGGCCGCAGCTTACGAGCGATGTAGCCTTGACGATCGTACATTTGTGCCCGGATGTCTGCCTCACTCAGTAGCGGCCTGGCTGGGTGGGTGACATTGGTCAAAATCAAACGATGTAGTGTGAACTCACATCAGCACCTTCTCGCTCGTGCCAGAACTCGTCCAGTCCAGTAAATATCGGCAACTCGTCGTGAGGAACTGGCCCATTGCCAAAGTGCCACAACCGCATGTCGTTGATGATTGCAATCATCACGTATGCATTGCATATTCCAAACGGGGCTTGTGTGCCTTCGAGTGTGACCGGGATCCACACGACGTTGACGTCTGTCAGTCTTTCTTTGCCCGTGTGGGCGGCCCAGACCACATCCGCAGCGTTCATAAAGCCATGACGAAACGCTGCGTCTTTGTCTAGCTCAGATGCAAAGTCATAAACCCCAAATTGAGCCGCTAGCTTATCTGTGTCATACCGTGGAGGCATGAAGTCCGACGGAGGCAATGGAAAGCCTTCGCGGTTGCGAGGCAATGCGGTGATCTGGTCGTGGCTGAATTCTCTACCAATAATATTGGCCATGGTCGTCGTGCCTGGAGGCACGCGGTCGTTGTGATGGCGATGGGTCTTCCACCCATTCCGCTTTACTGATAGCCCTACAACTTCAGGTTGCGGTGCAGCGGACAGCGCACAATCGGGAATGCTGTTTGAATCAGGCATGGCAAGTAGATCAGCCTCTATCTGCCGAGCCACCAGAACAAAAATATTGCCAGAGGTGTCACGGAAGTAGCCCACTACGTGGAAATCAGTAACGTCATACCATATTCAAAGAACAAATCCATGGCTCATCATCGGATAGTATGTCTGTGTTGTCGTTGCGACAGGAAACAGGACCAAGCGGCTTACCATCGTTGCATTTTGCTGTGAGCAAGACTTTGGCACCCTGCTCTACTGGGAAGAGGTGACCTTGATGACCCGTACCGTAGGTTTTGTGGTAGGCAACATAAAGGCAATGCTCCTTGCGATGTGACAAAGCGAAGTTCTTGGATTCCCTTTGATCTGTCGGAAGTCCTCCTCTCTCGATCTTTAGCTGCGAGAAGTCCTCAAGTTGAGAGCACCACATCGGGGCAATTCGGTCGTCTACGGTACGAATTGCGCAGAAGTCTAACACGGATCAGCTCATGTAGTACAAACGATGGTTGAAAGTCGCCTTACCTTCCACGCGAGTTGACTTGCATATGTCCACAGTCGTGCCACGCTCGATCGTGGAGAAAATGCCATTCATGAGAATGACATCAACTGTTCGAAGCAGAACACGAACCTCAGCAGGCTGTGGATCACAGTCTGTGAGACTTGTTGCATCTTTCTTGCCGTTGCCTGGCGTAGATGAGAATATTGGCAGTAGACAACTATTTCCAGACCAAATGTGCGACACGGCGATCCACTGTGGGGCTGAATTTTCTTGCAGCACACTTACCGGCACCAGGCACTCGACGTTCTCTGCGACGTGCAGTCGGACCAGTGATGGTCCTCCATTTGAAGGAAAAATCATACTTTTCACTTTCACCAAGGTTCCAGGTCGGAGTAGGACGGCAGCATTGTGCGGCATTTTGATAGCGACGAGGGGCCGAGTAACAGTCAAGACATTCTCAAATCCTCGGATTTTGCGATTGTAGTCCCACTCGTGGACGGACATACCGAGGTCCGTGAGTGTCTTCGACATATCGGACAAGTTTGACTGATCAATCGAGACTGTCCTCAATCTAGAATGGCATGCGTGCGATATTGTATTGTCCGAAGTATTTCAATGTTGGTTCGACTGCTGGCATCACCTGCGAAGGCGGCAGACTCTGGCTTGAAAGGAAGCATTTTTGTATTCCCGTTATCGACAGTGAAGCATTTGTAGCGTTTGCTTGTAGCCGCCACACAAAGAAAACTCTTTGCTATCATTCTCGTTCTAAGCTTGAGTGAAGGGCCGTGGGCCTCCATTAGATGTAGATTTTGCTCGAAGCAGCGCATGCGCATAGTCAACGACAATCTGGCACAGTCCATAGTGTTTCCCGGCAGGCCTTTGTCCAGCACAGGCAAGCATTTGACCTTCAGCAGAATGTGGACGAATCGCAAAGTTCACAGGATGCGAGCACCATCTGTGTATCCGAAAGCCAAATGAGAGTTTCGACCGTTGACGGTGCCTCAGGTGATATCGCATCGACTGGCTCATCTTGCCGGAGGAGTGGAACCGATGTACACACATTGCGTGAAAGAAAACTGTGTGGCAGGGTAAGATTGGGGTCGATGAGCAGCGAGCGATGTGAACCGTGCTCGCGCCAAGCATTTTGGCGCCCGACGCGTAGACGCGTGTCCCCTTCAACTCCTCCTTCCTACAACATGACATGTACCCGGACGTCCGATTGCTTCAAATCCGATGGCGCCAAGAGTGACGGTCGCGCTTCCTTGTAAATGAAGACAAGTCACGATGAAGACATCACGTCTCGATTCGCAAAGCGATGGCTGGCTCGGGCCGTCATCGTCATTCTCGGAGACCTTATGATATGACTTGGACAGAGTCCCGGCCATCGAGCGACGACGGACAATATGCACAGATATTCGGTGTTAGAAAATCGTATAGGCACAGGGCTTCTGCCCAAGTTGGAGGAACTATTGAGATGGGCGACGCCGAACCGGCAAGGAAAAGCTGTGAAGCGAATGCGCCCACGAGCTGCCTTTCGACTACAACAGTGTTTCGAATATCTCAGGTGAGAAAGATGTCGATAAACGACGTTTCTGGGAGCTGGCTTGCGGTCGCCGTACGATTTTCCGCATGGATCCAGTCTCACACATGCTGTGATGGGGCGTGGCTCTGGCGGCATCTCAGAGATGCTGCGAAAGCCATACTCCGGTGAAGCGGCAGTCATCGCAAACTGGGCTTCGAGCTGAAGTGCGAGCGCAGAGTGTTATTTCATAATTCCTTAGTCCTCGTTTAAGCGTGATTGCTAATGCTCCAGCTGATCTCCATGTCAAACGCGAGAGCTATGGCAGCTACCGGTGTTTGAATCTAACGTATAATCCAACGGCTGCCCTACAATGTTTTGAGATGGCGTTGTCGCGCTCAAGAGCGCCTTACTGTCTTGGAGGCATTGCACGCTGCATTCGGTGGAGCTCCTTTGTTCATCTATCAAAGAACTTGCGACACACTCTCAGATCCAGCTGATGTGGTTGGCAGGATTCCGCCTCGATCAAAGAAGTGACCGACGAGTCCAGCAAGTGACTTTCCGACAAAGTTCGTGTTGTGCATTGCACAATGCACATTCACGTTTGCTAGCGCCAAGGGCACATCGCTGCTAATACACAGTACTTGCAGGACCTCGAACCCTCGTACAATAGTGAAAGGACTCGACAATCATATTCTCGTTGGCTAGAAGTACCTTCACTATCACGACCTCCCTACTGTCACACATAAAAGCGACCGTTTTTCGGACCCCAACACGCAAAAACCAGACGCGACTTCGCACAACACACACACACAAACAACGCAGCAGCATAAGGACGACACTATGCGGACAACTCAGTATCTCGCGGCCTTGGCTTCGGCCTTTGCCGGAATTCAGGCACACATGTTCATTCTCTCGCCCCAGCCAATCGAGCAAACGGACTCGAAGTCGCCACTTGCCCCTGATGGCTCGCAATTTCCCTGCCAAGGCGCATCGCTCCCGAATTCGGGTGGCCAGAAGATGGAAGCAGGTTCTACACAAAAGCTGGCTTTCAATCTTGGTGGCGGCGCGAACACTGCTGTACACGGAGGCGGTTCTTGCCAGCTCTCTATCACATACGAGACAGATCCAGCGAAGCAAAAGGATCCGAAAAACTGGGTCGTCATATACTCGATCGAAGGTGGTTGCCCTACCGATGCCCCTGGCAATCTTGGCTCCGCCGTAGACTGCACTGGGGGCAGCACGGATACTGCCTGTGTGAACGAATTCCCGTTCACGATCCCGAAAGGCGTTCAGGATGGACACGCGATCATGGCATGGACTTGGTTCAACAATGTCGGCAACCGAGAAATGTACATGAACTGCGCAAACGTTCTCTTTACTGGAGGTGACGGATCAGAGATGAACAGCTTTCCACAGCTTTTCGTTGCCAATCAAGCCGGAATTGGAGAGTGCCCAACGACAGAAAACGTCAATGTCAAATTCCCCAACCCAGGCAAGTATGTCACAACGAAGACGGAAGGCGGCCCATACCCGCTTGCCTTGCCAACTGGACCGGGCTGTGGATCAGGAGGTTCAGACAGCTCGCCAGCTTCGCCTTCGCCATACGTTCCGCCAGTGCCAGTGCCATCGCCCGAGTCGACTCCGCCGCAAGC